>FIZU01062467.1:0-45506 GCA_900064475.1 Pseudococcus longispinus
AAAAATTAATTTTGGGGGTTCTAATGGACCGATTTTCATAATTTCTTTTTAATCTTCATCTTTTAACCTAAACTTTCGATTTATATAGAAACAAACAAAAAAAATTCTCAGTGCAAGGTGTCCAATTGTTATGGTATGTGATATCGTTCTCTTCAAAATCTCAAAAAACGAAATAAACTTCTGGGTCCGAGGAAAGGTTATAAAATTTCGAGTTGACATTTTAATCCCCTTTTTATGTAATTTTTTCTGTTCGAGTTGAATTAACACATTTGTATTTCCTATCGGAGATATGATACCGCAGATTGACACGTGATTGATATTTACTCGACTTCTATACTTTTTCAATTCGCTACAAATACTAAAACTATGACCTTTTTCAATTCATTAACAAACGTGAATACTTTACTTACGTACTTATATACCCTAGTACTTACATTGTTTTGCACAATTAACCAACCATCGAACTTTTATCATTGGCAAAGTGGCAAGTGCCTAGTCATATTAGTGCTTGGGTGCAATAACAAGCTCTTAAAAAGTTAATTGCCATACTTACGAGATTCTCTTTGACTCGAAGGTAATTTTTATCGTTGCAAAGAGAATAGATTTTGCTTTCCTTTGATGCGCGCCTCATCATGTATTTAACATTATATTTTACTTTCATTGGTTTTAATATCGATTTCCTTGGTTTTATGTCTTACCGTATAACTTTACCTCCCTACCCTCTATTGTCATACCTACATATTTCACCTTTTCAAATTATTAATATATTTACGTGTAGACATATAGGTATATTTAGTAGGATGAAAAACTTTCGGCATTTCGTATTGTTTTTTCAATCACTCGTATCATTAAAGTAAATTAAAAATATTGTTTGAATAATATATTGTTATATATTATGTATTGATCGAGAGCGAGGAGTTATCTAGATGTGCGTCTTTCTTCTTTCTCTTTGTGTTTGTATCCCTAAATTTAATTCATCCTGTTTTATGCCCTCGTTTGAATTGGAAAATTGATAATTCGGTGTGGTTTAAGAGATGTGAATATTCATCTGTCGTTAGTGGGGTAAATTTTGTTTCATCGATAAGTTTAGTTTTTTTTTTCAATTATTAATTATATATTTTTTATTTTTATAGGTACTAAATAGAGGGTATAATATAAACCTTATGCATATATCCGGTTAACCGAGTGTAAAATAATATGCAAATACGTAGTAATGAAAAATAATAATCGTATAGACTAATAAATGGACTGAAACTCATCCCCCCGCAAAAAAACATGTACTTTCGCCTTTTCGTCTCCGGCCTGTGACTTTTGCACAAAAATATGTCGATAAAACAAACTTTTAAAATGACGATTTCCTTATTAAGTACCTACCTAAAGTATAAAATTTCATCAACGAATTCGAATAGCGTGGTTAGAAACGCGTTTCGAAACGGGAAAACGAATGATATTTGTTTTTACGTTTTTTTCGTTGTACATATTTTACAGGCGTGATTCTTTTCTCCAGTACTGTTTATTTCGCGGAAACCGGAACCAGTCAGTCATTTTTCCAGTCCATTCCTTCAGCATTTTGGTGGGCTGTTGTCACCATGACCACAGTAGGATATGGTGACATGAGGTAAGCAGAAAACGAACCAACATACCTAACCTACCCTTTTTGTTTCTTTTATTTCTGTTTCTTTTAATTTGACCACACACCTTCGAACAAACTACAATCTAAACGAATTTAATTTAAAAACGACGACCAAAAAAAAAAAGAGAAATAGTCATAGGTACCTTAAGTCTTATAATTTTTAACGCGTAAATTTAATAAAAACTAAAAACTAAAATAATAATAATAATAATAACGACGAATAATATCTATACTTTCGTATATAGGAATAAAATACTAAAGGGAAAAAAAGTAAACGACCAAACGTGATAACCCCTCCCCCGCAAAAAGATGAATAAACAAAATTATACTTTAATGGGAACCGCAGTGATGATGACGAAGTGCCGACAGTTAAGCGAATACGTGGAGTACCTACCTACGTAATACATATTTACCTATAATAAAAATGTATTGCGTGATGTTTTGTTAACGGTGCATAGAAAATATTAACGTAAAGTTTGTAAACGTTAATTTTTTCAGGTGTGGTACTGTTTTCGAGTGCGGTCTATTTTGCCGAGGCCGGCTCCGAAAATTCTTTCTTCAAATCAATTCCAGATGCATTTTGGTGGGCTGTTGTCACCATGACAACCGTGGGCTATGGTGACATGACGTATGATGTACACATTTTTATTGAAAAATTTTAGTCCACGTCGATTGTTTTTCACACTAACCAACCAATCATGCCTACGTATACCTACCTAGTACAATTCCACTTTTTCCTCTACCATAACATTTTGTTGGTCTGCTTTATATACCTACTCGTCGCTTTCACAACTAATTCCCTCACCCTTCACACTATTCGTACGTAATCGTCGGTTTCGCACACACTTCTTGAATCGAGGCAGTAGTTTCTCGATTATTCGTGGCACGCGTTTTTACGTATTTCTTGCTGGTGCCTTAGAATTGAAAATTGTATGAAATTTTCTGCAAACGAATTTTGAAGAAAAATATATTTTGCAAAAACCTAGTTCGCGGTTTCGTTCTATTTTTTTTTTTTTTTTGAGCAATTACAAATTTTAATTTTTTCAGTATTAGCGTAGGATATGATTTTACGATGACCTAATCCGTGAAAACCAGACGAAAAAACGGCACCTCACTTTTTGACATTTTGTCAGACTTTCGAATTTTTGGACTTGGAAAATTTCAGAGATTTCAAATGATTTTTTGGACTTGAAAATTTTAGAGATTCGATGCGATTGACTTGTTGAAAAAATTGCATGAATTTTCAAAATTCAGACATTATGCCAGATTGAATTAACCTGACTTTTTGAATTTTGAAAATTTTATAAGGCGAATAGATGGCTTTTCGGACTTGGAAAAATTTGACTTTAGATATTTTATCAGGTATTTCTAACAACATTTTGTTACTTTTTGTACTTATTGTAAAAGATCAAATTTAAAAAATTATATACAGGTTTTCAAAAGTCTGGCTTTTATGTTGTGTTGAACAGAGTAAAAGCATATCCTCTTTTTTGTACTGTAATACGAGTATTTTTTTCATTTTTTTAAATTGTGTTCTTGAAAAATTGTTTTTGAAATCTGTCTTCCATCAAGGTCATTCTGGAAAACCCCTTTACTCAAATTGAAATTTTTCCTGAATTTCTTTATACTTTTTGAGGAATTTCATTTGCCATGACAAAAAATTCTAGCTACGGGATGGCCCTTCTTTTGAAAATTCCCAACTGATTTGAAGTGGTGCCGCGAGCCTCCCATTTTTCAAACAATTGAAAAAAAAAATTTTAAGACCTAAAAATGTTAAGAAAATTGTCACAACTCGAGTACTTTTACTAAACAAAATCATTTTGAATTTTTTTTTAAAGAAATGCCATTTCTTTTGCACTTTTTTACGTTTTTTGATTTTTTTTTTAAATTTGTCATGTCCTTGAGAATTTTTCTGAAAAATATGAAAATTGAAGGTTTCTGAAAATGGGGTAAAAGTGAAAAATCTCCTGTGTGTTCGGACCATTTTGACCATAATTTTTTTTACAAATTCTCAATTTTTTTCAAACTTTTCCAAAAAACGTGAAACAAACATTTTTATAACGCATACGAACAAGAGTAAAAATTAAAAATCACCGAAAATGGATTTGTTGGATAAAAGTACCTACATCGTAATCATTCCGCCTAAATCCCCCCCATAAAACCGGGGTTTACGACATTGTTTAAAATTCAGTTGGAAAAAAAATTAAAAAATAGGAGATTTTTTTCTTTATTGATGTAACCATTTTATGAGGGTGGGGGTGACGAATGAATTCCAACAACTTTTTCAAAAAAAGAGGCACCTCAACGACCTTGTCTTGATACCAATGATTTTTCCCTCGAATTTTTGCCCGAAAAGTTTTTTAAATTTGGTTCAAAATTTCAAATTGATCATCAGATGAATTTTTTATAAAAAAAATTGGATTCGAATCTAAAGAATACCGGATATAAGAATTCCTGTCAAAATTCACAATTTAAATATTTAGACTGCAAAATGTTGTGTCGTAGCCTAATCTTCATCCTCACGCTTCTTTTTTTCATTTACACCTCCTATGAAAAATCCTTTCCTATAACTAACGTTTCTTTTAGAAGAAAACTACAGGAAATTTGTAAAAATTTGAATTCGAGTCCTGCCATCTCACGAGGTTCAAATTCAGCTTCATACGAGAAGAGTGCAGTAGGTACTTCCAGTAAAGTAGATATCCTAGAAAACCTGCATAAAAGCTAAGAAAAGTGAGCAGTTTAATTCTGTCAGATCAGAGCCGTTAATTACGAGTATTTCTTGTCAGTCATACGAATTGGTTTCTACCGAAAATTTAAATTAACGAAGAAAAAAAAAAGTAAAAATACACGTTTTATTCGAGGATCAAATTAAGAAAAAAAAATTCACAGATGCCAACGAGCAAAATTATCATAATTTTTCGACATTTTCAGTCAAAACTTGAACGTCACTTCCAATCTATGTCCAGAACTAGGCGTCATTACAACACAATTTTCTGAGGTATGATGGTTGAAAAAAGGTGACGAATTTGACCCTCGTGAGACGACACCACTCGAGATATGCGTCTTTTATGGCGAATAATTTAGAAGAAGAGTTATTTCGAAGTTCCCCTCGTGTAGGCAGTAAAATAATACACTGGGAAAAAGGCAGATATATTTGGGATAATTGAATAGTCGATATTAATCAATCGAGGCCTATTTTTTATTCTTTGGTTCCATTCGCTCATACACCTTTTCATCTTTTTAGTTCATTCGTAGAATATAGTGTAGGCATAAATACGCACTTACCGTTCAGGTGAAATAGCAATACGCTTAACAAGCCAATTCGTTCCACTTCTTTCTCTTTTTTCATTTGTTTTGTTTTGTTTTTGTCGTTAACTAGTTTTTAGTTAGAAATATGTGCAATTATAGATATGGAAATAAGCATCCATACGAATAGATTACTTAATCTAACTGGTTATCCACACGCTTAAAGCGTACCAATTAGTTTTATATTTTAGAATTAGCGCATAGTCTAGTTGCTTAGATCTTTTTACGAAGGGATGGATGGGTAATCATTTTTTTTTCAAATTAATCATTTCTGACCTGGTAGGTTGCAAATTCGAATGAGGCATAGACTTGGGAAAAATGGGGAAAATGACAGCGAGAAAAATAATGATAAAAATAATGTTAATGTCATGATTATCTAAATCAATTACATTCAAGCTGTACCCACTATACCAGTACTTATATTAATTATGATATCGTGCGGTAATTTAATTTTATTACCTTACTTTTATTTCAATTATGAGAACTAGAATAATGCTTATTACCTACAAAATAGGTAGCTAAATAACGTATTAGATTCTATATGTATATTAGGAAGATAAGGCACTGGTTATTAGCTCAGTTGAGGGAGATAGATGTATTAAATTAACGTGATAATTACTCAAGTAATTACTTTCGTACTAAACTTTTGCCGAACTAACTTTTGACCTAAATTTTGTGTGATAAATGGTAGACAACGATTTTTAGAATGATATTATCCATGCAAATACTTACTTAAACGTAATAGGATAGGAAAACCTAACTAGGTACTTTCCTAATTTTTTTTTTTTCATTTGGCTCACTTGTCTAGTTTTACTCAGAAACTCATTATAGCTGATAGAAACGGGTAGCTAAATATACAGGGTGTCCGGTGGGCGGTGGTACATACTCGAGATTTGGATAAAACCGAGTCCCATCTAAGAAAAAACATATTAACATGTTGCCTGTTCTTAAAATTTAAAGAACAACTGTCCTTTCAAAATAATTAAAATTGAAACTAATTTTCAATCGTGAGAATGATTAGTGAGTAGTGAATTAAAAACTGAACAAATTCCTCTCTTATAACTTTTTGCCTAAATTTAAAATTAAAGGGACCATGAGCACTTGTTGAAACAAAAAAATTAAAAAAAAAAATTCAATCGAAATAATCAATTGTACTTTAAAAACTGAACAAATTTGGTCATGATGATTTTTTGTCTAACATCAAAAGTGAAGGGGCTAAATAACATTTAAAGTAGAAAAAATTATAAAATTTGAATTTTTGATTTTATTAAGGACAATTGCCCAGTGTCCATTTAACAAAATTCGAATTTAAACCAATTTTCAATTATGGGAGTGAGTAGTAAATTTAAAAGTGAACTGCTCTGATGTAATTTTTTGTCCAACTTCAAAATTGAAAGAGTTATGAATGTTTTTTGAAACAGAAAAAAATCTAAAAAAGATTCAATCTAAGTTACGAATAGTACTCGTCTACTCTTATCGAATTTTTTAGATAATTTTTTGTTTCAATATCCATGTCCCCTCCAATTTTGAAGTTGGACACAAAATTATTAAAAGGAAATTTGTTCAGTTTTTGATTTACTAGCGAAGTCTATGATTGAAACTTGGTTTAAATTCGAATTCGTTTGAAAGGACTAAATTTTAAGAATAGGCAATATGCGCATCTAGCGTTTTTTTCTTAATATGCATGTTTAACTACTTATTGTAGTAATTCTTTAGACTGATATAATTTTAATAGGCATACTTGATTGGTAGGTACTTAATATTACAAATATTGATACATTATTTTAGATAGTTTTAGTTTTTACAATAGATATCCAAATCAACGGCTTTTCCTCCATTCAATTACGAGTAATCTATTTCCCTTTCAGTAGATTTGGGCAAAATTACATGCAAAGAATGAAATAATTTTCATTTCACACTTTTCGTTGAACTTTGCACCGATGGAAAAAAAATTGACGACATACCTATCTACTTGGGTTTAGTTTATTCGAAGCTTATTATTTCTTTGTCGAACAAATGCTTATACAATTTTGGCGTATAAGCAGCACTTATGATTATGAATTATGACTAAGTAGTTGGCATCGCATTGCATCGCACTAAGTATGGTTCGTCCAATTGCCTCTCAATTTACTTACGTTTCGCCAATTTGACCGCACATTGCAAATAGGTACTTTAGGTACTTGGCTAAGTAAGCTATGAGCTTACATAAAATTTTTACAAATTCAGCAGCTGCATTATGCCTTTTTATAATAAAATTATATTCAATAATATGGAGAAATCTTTCATGCACAATATACGTGTAGATACGAATTCTTTTAGAATAGTTTTGGCGCGGCGGCTACTGAAGTTCATTAGTAGTTGTAGATTTATGCCATAATGAAGCGAGTGGACATTAAATTTTGGAGGGAGGAGCTGAAGAAAAAAACACGATGGAAAATTTATCGAAATAATTTCTATCTCAATTGATTAATATTCATTGTACTTTTCTCCATTTTTTCCAATTTATTGGACTGAAATTTAGTGAGGAAATAATCCGTGGACTAAGGAATTTAGACTAAGTAAATATTAGTTTTTAATCTAGGTATGTAATACGAAAAATAGGCAATTTTAATAATTGTTTGTAAATCAGTAAGTATTTTTACTACTTACTTAATTTTAAAAACGTCTATTTTTCGATTTTTTAAATTCATTTTTACTTGTTAAAATTATTTTTCATTGGTACTCGAATTTTCGAATACCTGTGATTGCTGAAGAAAATCATAGAATTTCAGCAAATATTGTATAAATTGTTATTTACTTGCTTAATTACGTATTCATTTAATTACCTACCCAATTTACGAAGCTACAAGTTATAAATATGTATTTTATAGAAGTTTTGAAATTATTAGTATATGCAAAAATTATGCCGAGCAACGCCAACTATACGTTTACTCGGCATAATTTTACGGTACACGTGATTTTTCGATCTATAAAATTGGCCAACAAATCATCATTTGAAAGTTGTTCAAACCATCCATCGATTGAATCCAGAATGCTGAGATGCATTTCTTCGAATAATTCTTACGACACAATTTCAATTAATTAAGCGGGACAGTTGTCCGTGGAGTTTTTGTATACCCACGTATATGTTTGCCCCTTTTGGAATTTTTGGCTATACGCCACGCTCGCCATTGCCAAAAAAGGTTCAATTTTGTGTATCGAATTAAGCATCTACCAATAAGGCATATTTTTAGGCTAGAAAGTAGTTAGTTAATTTATTGAAAACGAATGAAAAAACAAAACAAAACTATTTTCATTGATATACCATAGTTGATGAGCGTTAAAGCGAGATCGAAAAAATTATTCGCAAATTTTCTCACGAACTGATCGACTTAAACTCGTAATATCGATGAAATTACCATTTTTAAACCGCGATCTGCACAGTGGGCGAATTAAAATATAAAAAATTCACGTTATAAATATAAAATGGCATAAAGCAAACTTTGCCTAAAATTTATTATCGTATAATATTATAAATAAATACCTGTCACTTAATTTCACCATCTCGCACTAACGCAAAAGAGTACGCCAATGTAGGATACTCTCGTTAAAAAAATTCGTGTTTTGGTGTGGTGTGGATTTTTTTGTTTTGTTTGTTTTGTTTTAGTGCTAATTTTATCAACGGATGTCGATTAAAATTGGTTTTCTGTTAATTTTCACAGGCCAGTTGGTGTTTGGGGTAAAATTGTTGGGTCGTTATGTGCGATTGCTGGTGTGCTTACTATTGCTCTTCCTGTACCTGTTATCGTTTCGAATTTCAATTACTTTTACCATCGAGAAACCGATCAAGAAGATATGCAATCTCAGAATTTCAATCATGTTACAAGTTGTCCTTATCTTCCAGGAACTGTAGGTGAGTTCACGGGTACGAAAACGTTCACAAAGTATATCACAGATGATTTCTGTACAGGGTGTTCCGGTAATAGCGCATCGCCTTCTGACCAATCATGCTGCTACACGAATTGCACAAAAGTTACCTCCTTTAACATTGAGATTAGGCAAAAATTGAGTTGTTTTTTTTCTGATTCAAAGCGTCTAGTTCAAATTTAAAGCGGCTATGCAACTTTTCATTTTTCAAATGCTTATATCTCCTTCAATTTTGGAGGTAGACAAAATATGCATATAATTAATTCGGTAGATTATAAAAGATGCTATTGAAAAGATTTCTTACAAATTTTGTCTAGCTTGCATATTGAAGGAGTTATGGAGCTTGGAAATTTTCAAATTATCGTAGCTTCTTCAATTTTGGAGTTGAGCAAAACATGAATATCACCTATTTTGTAAAACTCAAAAAGTTCTACAAAATAGTTTCACTCAACTTTTGTTTTTCTGCAGCGTGGCCTATTTATAAGGTAGATGGTTTTGGAAATGGAAAAAAAAAGTCGACTCCATAAATCTCGAAAACTAAGCTCTCAAGAAAAAAACTATTAGCTCTTAGGAGAAAGAGAATTTTAAGCTCTACAATTTTTGTGCTTTGCACTTTTTTCGTAGCAACCTTCGTTTGGTCAGAAAATCCTTGATTTATGGCTTTACCAAGTCGATAATTTCAAAAAAGAAACAACTTTTGACAACACAAGTCTTGAAAAGCAAGCCCCCTAAAGAAAAACTACTATAACACTTCAGAGAATAAGAATTTCAAGCTCTACGATTTTCATTCCTTGCATTTTTTTCGTAGCACTCTTAGTTTGAACCGAAAATCGACGTGTGTTTTAAATAAAATGTGTAAATTTTTCTTTCTTTCTTCATTTTCAAAACCATCGACTTTGTAAATTTCACAAAAACATGGATTTTCTGGCCGAACTGAGGGTGCTATGAAAAAAATGCACGGGATGAAAATAATAGGAATGCAATTCCGTTTCTTATACCAGCTAGTAGTTCTTTTCTAGGGGCCTTAGTATTCAAGATTTTGTCATTCAAAAGTTGTTTCACTTTATTTTTGAAAGTATCGAATTCCTCAATTTCCCATAAACATGGATTTTCTGGACAAACTGAGGGGATACGAAAAAAATACAAGAGATGAAAATTGTAGAGCTTAAAATTCTCTTTATCTTGAGAGCCATTAGTCGAGATTTTTGCAGTCAACGTGTTTTTTATCCTTTAAAAACCCGTTTACCTTATAAATGTGCCACCCTGTATATTTTCAGAAAAGTTAGGTAATTCTGAATAAAACACCATTGCTATTAGTGTATAATATTTGAACCCGGCAAACACATATATGCTCGTGTAGTTAGAGCAGCAGTATCACTATTTTGAAGACATCGCACTACTATCGAAACACCCTGTACATAACTTTACAATTCTCGATATTCGACGAGTTGATAACTCGATTACCAATGTATGTACTTAACAAAATCTCATATTTATTACACCTACAGTGATAGATCAACAGCAACACTCTGATATAGCAGAAGAAGGTTCAGTTGAACGATCGATCGAAAGATCTGTTGAAAGATCTTTCTCAAAATTGGGACAAGAAGTTGTTTTAATACACGCGGAAGATGTACCGTGCACCACTGCCCCACAACTGAACAGAATCAGTATTTGCAACCAAAAGCTCAACACCAATAGAAATAATTTTCATATTGAGACTGATGTTTAAATTTGTTTAGGATTTTCGATTTCGTTAATTTTTATTTTAATTAAATCCGCGGGTAATTAAAGAATATTTATGTAAAATTTACCTACCTATTGCTCTTATTTCATCATTACCTACCCAAAAGTTGATTACTTTTGAAACTAAAATCAATACAACAACGATTGTTTTTTTTTTTAATTATCCGCTTCATTTTGATTAAGCATTATTAAAGTATAGAATTTAATTCGAGCCTTTTTCTTTTCATTTCCATCAATAATCATTATCGATGTCGGATTTTATACGCTTCAGCAATAGGTACCTAGACCTACACACTAAGTAAACATGACAAATCAGCATTTCACAATCCGTACCAAATTTTTTTTAGCTTTTTTGCATTAGTAGGTAAATTTTAAATAAATTTTTTTTTACCTATCCAGATAACGTATATTATACTTGCGTATAAGTATGTATACTTATCTTATTTTTTTACGTATGACTATTAATTTTTTTGTTTTTACAGCGACGAAAAAAAAAACGTAGCCTATGTTCATTCAATATAATGAAAATATTGAACAACTTTTTTATTATTATTTGAGGCAGTTAGGCCAATCGCCAATGAAAAAATTAATTCACGTAATATCGTGCTCGTACCGTGTATTGTCGTTATTATTTTTACTACGTATTTATTTGTTTGTTTATTTTATTAATTTTTGTAATATTCCAATAAGATGTAAGAGAATTTGTATTTTTTTGTAAAATGTGATATATACAAATGTACACCGCGGTTAGAATTTTCCATGAAACTGCCATAATTTACTATAACGCAACAATATCTACTTTAATGCCTTTTCGTGGGTATAACAGAGGTATATGTACTCGTAATTATGTATCATCTTTGATGTATGGTATGCATTAATACGCGGCACCTATCTATTTAAATGGTTTCCATTTTTATACTTTTTTTTCTCGTTTCTTCTTCCGTTCGTCTTTTTTTACAATTAAAATCGTAATACCACGAAAGTGTTGGTATTTTACCTGGATTACGTTCTCAAACGGTAATACTTTCAAAAATATACCTAGCTAATTTTAAAACACACGAGTATTTGCGGACCGATATCATCGATTATACATATTTACCTATACTTACGAATAAGCGAACTAATCGCTGGTACATATCATAACGAAAACTGGTATATTTTGCATGCGAGCAAATTGACCTATGATAGGTTTTTAATACGACGAAATGCAGACAGATAATTCGAAATAGTTTTTAAGGATCAGTTCTATACTACATTACATGTGTGCTACGTTTTAAATGCATTTTCAAGCACCTAGTTACCAAGGTGGTTATAATTTTTTATGTTGTTTAATTTTATTTTCAAATTTTAATTAAATAGATTGCAGTATAATTTCAATCGTTGTTTCACTGTGTAAAAAAAATGAATAGGTTACAGTACATTATCTATTCGATGTGATACCTTGTTAATTATTTACAAACATATTAGTTAGGAAAACTTTCTGTCGATATTTCCAAGTCATATCCGAGTATTGATAAAATATCACTTTACATAAAAGTAGTCCAGTTAAACGAACACTATTCAACTAAGTAATAAAATTTATGTTTCTGTCGTTTTCTTTCTACTTATCCATTTTCCTTTTCGTTTTTCATTTTCCATTTACTCGTATTCGCTTCACGTTTTTATTTAGTCGATCGAGTACTTCGTTTCTCATATAAACCAATCGTACTGCTACGTAAATCGAAATTTTACTTTGTTTTGTATGTATGTTTTTTTTTTTTTTTGTTGTTGTTTTGGTTTTCTTATACGTATTAATTTCGACCATATTTAAAAAAAAGCAATTCTTCCATCCAGTAGGTGTGTAATAATATGTACCTATGTTATGTTGTTATATTTTATTCTCATTATGATTACGATTACCATTTGTAGATATTATTGTGTTTTAAAATTATAGAATCGACGAAATAATAATTTTTAATGTTGTAAGTAGGGCTGTGTATTTCTGTTTAGGAAGGTATGTGTAATCTTACTAAATATAAGTATAATAAATTTGTTAAAAACATACCTATTTGTGAATCATTACAGCTTTGACATCTGAAAAAATATACCCTTGGATTTACTTTTTTTTTTTTTTTTTTAAAGAAAAACATTTTTCTATTTATTTATTTTATTTATTTATTCGTCTTATCTATTTATTCATTCTGTACTACTACTATTACTTCTACTACTACTACTCTTGTATTATTGTTACTGTTATTATTATTACTACTGCTACTTATTAAAACTATTATTATTTACTCAATACCTACCAACTTTTTTAATACGTAGGTATTGGTATATATTTGTCGACGAAGGTATGCTATGACGAAAATTAAATGTTTTCATTTCAATTTGTAGGTATTTTATTTTAATTATTTCGCGAACTAATAACTGCATCGCAAATTTGGTTTCCTTGGAATTAATCGAAAACGACCTTAAAATTGAAAAAATTCCTTCATATTTTATTGGTCTTTTTTAAAAAAATTAAATACCAAATAAAATCTAATCATCTTTCGAACTACCTAATGATTGAATCGCAAATCTGGTTTCATATTCGTGACGAGTGACCTCGAATTAGCAAGAAACCTTCTTTACTTCAAGCTCAATAGATCAGAATTTGATTTAATTAAAGTTAAATTAAAATGATATAGTTGCTGATACGGTATCATAATGCAACCAAACTTGACTAAATCTGCTCGCTGAGCACGTTTTTGAAAAATTTGAATTTTTTTTCAAAATGGGCAGTTTGAGGATGTAGGGTGGTAGAGTCAAACCCGACGATTCCAAATCTGCCCTCGGTTTTAAAATCGGAACAATATTCGCGGAGATATTAGCAGTCAAAGTTTCGACCAATCAGAATGCGTTCTATCTCAAAGTAGCGGTCACGTGATATTTCAAACGTTTTTTGCAATGGTGTAGCTTCCAGAAGACGTATGAAGTCGGGTAAACGGTCAAAATAAGGTATATCAGGGTCGTAAATTTCAAATTTGAAATTTGCTTCAAGCAGTGTTGCTAACTTTGCGAGATAAAATTTTTATTTCGCGAAGTTGGCAATCCTGAAATTTTTAAATGATAAATTTGAATTCTACGGCCTCGATATAGTCCAGCAATATTACAAAAAGTGTTAAAACAGTCATGTGACCGAGATTTTGAGATAGAACGCGTTCTGATCGGTCGAAAATTTGACCGCTAATATCTCCGCGAATATTGTTCCGATTTTAAAACCGAGGGCAGATTTGCAATCGTCGAGTTCGACTCTATCATCCTAGACCCCTGAATCACCCATTTTTGAAATTTTTTTTCAAATTTTTCAAAAAAGTGACTAAAGAGCAGATTTGGTACATTTTTTGAAAATTTTTAGTTTATCGTGTGGTCGAGCTGAAATTTGATTTGTTGACTGATTCGAGGTCGCTGATCACAAATCTGGCGTCCATTTCGTTGGGTCGAGCTTGGTTGCCAGGATATGAGCATTTGCTACCTCGAAAATGCAGTTTCCAGTGAAACGGCGATTGTCATCCGAAAATTGACATGGTATGACTTGTGGAAAATGTACAGGTGTGGTGGAGGGGGCAAAATAGGATATAATGAGGTCGTCGAATTTGAAAACGCAATTAGTTTTTCGCAGTGCTGCTAACCTAATGAAAATAAAAATTAACAAGGGAAAAATTTGAATTTTCTCGATTTTACAACATGTTCAGTTATGAATTTTACAGCTTCAGATCCCCTAAAAACATTTTCCGACTAAAAATTACAAGTTTTACGACAAAAAATTGTGGAAAAATCGGTTTTCCGATTTTTTAAAGGTCTTTCATCATATTAAAAAATACAACAATATTTAGGTAGTACATACATTTTGAAATTCTAAAACTCGGATTTCATTACGAAAAAATATTCGAAAAGGACCTATGTGTATTTAAAATTATGTATAAACGTACTACTTACGTATACTTACCTACCTAACTATTTGACGTTCCTTTTACAAATAAGAACAAAATTAGTACCACGTTTCCTTCACAAGCAACGAGTCTGTCAATACTTCATCGAAATCTGATTCCAAAAAATGGATAAGGCAGATGAATAGGCTGTATCAATTCTTCGTTTAGTAAAGTTGTAAAGATATACTGCGGTAGTAGATACGTATAAATAGAACGAATCGCAAAGTCTAATCTTCGCTTGTGGAGAAGTTGTCACTGAAACAATGGCTCGGTATTATTCGTATAATCGTAATGTTTAGCTCACATCGTCGCGAGCCCTTTGTTTGTTAAACGAATTTATAGTTTGTAGAGCATATCGCTTTGAAATGATATCTACCGGTCTTTGAATCGACTAGTTGCTAATTTTTGAGTTGGCTTTATTTAGATATAATGTATGTAAGGTCCGAATGCGGAATGAATAATTCTTAAATGTTTTAATTGTTTATCAACAAAAATGGTCTTGAATAATACGAGACAAAGATTTTGCAAAGGTGTAATCATTCGTCAACTTTCACTAAGTAGGTAATTTTTGAACTCTATAGCTCATACCTACTTATGTACGTATACGTACGATATACAAACCAAATTATTTCTTTCATTTCGAACATTACGAATTGGATTCGTCATATTTTTCGTATGATAATAAAGAAAAAACAAACGTATGGGAAAAAATTCAGTTCATCCAATAAAATTCAAGTACGTAAAAGGAAAACCTTGTCTTTATAATTAAACGAATTTAAAAGCGACAAGAAGATTTTTCCAGTTCTGGACGAACAAAAACAAAAAGCTGAATTGCGTAATACCGTACTTTAACTTAAATTCCGTTCAAGTTTAGCGGTAATGTGTTGATTCTATTAATCCCTAAAAACTTCGATTTTATGTTAAACGAAAAGGATACCGCTCGTTTCATCAGCCATCATTCTTTTAGAGATAAAAGTAAATACACTCAGACTCTTTTATCTTTCCTTTATGTTATTTATTTTTCACTTTTATAATTCCAACTTTTGCAACGTTTATATAGATAGGTAAGCAGCCTAGATTCTGAAAACAATGGCAACATTCTTTCCTCCTTTTAGTAATTTTTTTCTGTTTGAATTGATTTTAGATTTTTTCAATTAAGTATTAATGTCGGCGAGGTTGTAAACAAGAAAATAATCAACGGGGATTTTGAAATTTATACGTCGATGGAAATGTGGTAGGAGAAATAAGCATAGTAACGAGGGAATTGAGTAGGAAACTTAGATTGTCTTTCGGTGTAAAATTCTTGATTTTTTCATCTTATGGTGTAACTAAATGAATCATCCACTCATTTATAAAAAGTAGATACTTATCTAAGTAATAAAATTTTGATTAACCTAATCATTAAACGTTTCAAAATATTTATTTTAAAAATTGTAAAATTTTAGTAATGAAAGCAGGTACTGCTTTTCAAATACAATTGCCAACATGATTTAAAAAACTAAAAATATGTCTTCATCGAATAATCTTTTTCGTGAACAGAATAAAAATTCATAAATAATATTTAGGTTCTTAGATAATTTTTATTGAATAAGATCATTTCTTTCAATGAAATACTAAATGAAATTGATTGAATAGGTAATCACCTATCTTGTATCCAGTGTTCAAAATTTCATTGTTGATATTAAGTAGATACCTGTATAAATCAGAGGAAATCTCTAATTGAAACTCCTTTCTTAATAAAATTAATTTTCATCCTAGTTACCTTTAAAATATACCTACCTGCCTTTATCCATAGGTATCGAATTCTACACTTCAAAAAAATGGCATCCCTATCAAAAAAAATAATTCTGCCAACGAGAAACTAAAATTTAAAAAGAACACAAACTTTGATGCATGTTAACTGGAAAAAATCGTACCTAATGGAGAAAATTGTCAACATCAAAATTACCATTATGGTAGGCGTTCGGTTAATAGTCACTACATATGAAAATAGTACATTACTTGTAGAATATTAAAACCTAAAAAACAAAACAAAATTACTTCCCAATGAACAGCCAATCAAAATAAAAGCTGTTGGCGAAATCACGGCGCCTGACACGTAAATAGTGCACCCAAAACCATATATCAGCGTCATGATGAGGAAAAGTAAAGAGAAACTTCAGTAGTACTTGTGCAACATTTGATTAAATCTCAGTTGTTGATTTCTACACAGCATTTTCTTATACCAAGGTAAGTTTTTTATGACGTTTAAATTTTCTTTTTAGTTTCTAGCGATAATTCTTTATTTTAGCGTTGCTCTCGAAGGCGATTTGATTGTGTTATACTTTTTTTACATTAGTTTTTTTTTAATATTAGAAAATTTGATTATCTAATGACTCGGTGATTTTTATTTCGCGAAAATATTATCAAATTGTTATTCAGGTTTATTGAAAAATCGGCAATTTATAATTGGATACAGGTATTCGTGTAATTTTATTAATTGAATTAAATTGCGTTTAACTCGTAGCAAATCCACGCCCTAAAAATTTAAATAAAAATGTAGGTAGATAGAAAAAATTTTCATGTTGAAAAAAAAAATTAAAACAATAATTTGAACATTCTTCTGAAAGAAAGAAATTAATAACTCGCCTAAAATGAAAAAAATTACGTTGAAAATATTGTTAAGTTAATACGAAAATACTTTTTGAATAGACAGTGACTTGGAAAATTCAACAAGTTTCTTACGTTATGGAAAACAAAACCTAGTATCAAGTATTTAATTCAATGCTTCGAGTATTTATGTTTAATTACATCGAAAACATAGTTTTAGTTTGTGTGTCTGCTTTTTTAATGTAAGAAGAAAAGCTTTGGTATAATTTTGAATGACAAAGTTTAACCCTTTTCGCGTTTGAGAAGAAACTGATGGTTACTTTTTAACAATTTTCATGTGAAAGTGATCTTTCTACTGAGCCTAAAAGAAAATTTCTAAGAATTTTTTGAAACTTGAAATCTTACATAAGAAATAGGTACCTACCTAACCTAACCTAACCTAACCTACCTAAGTCACCTATACTTACATTTTTTGTGTGAATTAGGTGGATAATCGTTTGCAAAGGTGAAAAAAGTATCTATTGGTAAAAATTGACGAGAAAGCGCAAAAAAGTTCACTCCTTCGTTTTTGCTGCCACACAGAGCCTCCTTTTGAAAATGAAAAAATTTCAATCCCCTTGTTAAATTGTTCCCAAGTACAATTTTTAGATATTATTCACTCAATGTCGAAAGTTTTTGAATTGAAAATATTTTTTCTCAAGCATGAAAGGGTTAATACCACAAACTCATAAAGGTTTGATTTTTTAGATGAGATAGACTCAATTTGATTAGCAAAGGAATTTTGAAAACAAAATTGGAAAAAATCATTAAGGTTCATAATCGATAATCATATTTAAGTATGAGTTAGGTATTTCATTGCCTAATTTTGGCAAATGTTGCAACAAATCTATTTTTGAAGACGAGACCTCTATTACAGAAATTAATGTGAATTTTGGTGACAATTTTCATGATTATTAAGTGACGAAAAATTGAGTAAAATAAATACCCATCACGTTTACTTTCTGTTGTAGAAAACATAATAAAACAATTTTAAAAGAACATCTGAAAATTCGGAATCTGAGACTTCATCGAATCCTCGAATTAAAAACAAAAAAAGAAAGAAAATGAGCGGTAGTGGTAAAAGCTTACTAGGTCTTTGGTTATACAGAACAGGAGAAGAATGGGCTCTGAAAGATGGCGAACATGAAGTAAGCTTAATAAAAATCACGAACCTAAGCCGATTACCACAACTACAACGATCATTGTTTGCCCATTTCAGAAATATATAGTTGCTGATAAAATAGCCCCTAGACGAACCATGGATTCGACAAAATCGGTGGTATTCTCTTTGAAAAACCAAGTAGGTGGTTTGGCTCGAGCACTGCAAGTGTTCCAGGTAAAAACCTAGGCATAAGGGTATTTCAAAAAAGTCCCATTACAAGAATTGTACTAAAATAAACTAATCACGTATATAGGATTTAGGAGTAAACGTTTTGCACATCGAATCGAGACCTAGTGGCCGAAAAGATTCCGAATACGAAATATTAGTCGATGTAGAATGCGATAATAAAAGAATGGAGCAATTGATGAGTTTACTGAGACGCGAAGTGGCTGCTATTAATTTATCTCATTACGAAGACGGTGAAGCATTACCTCCACCAACTCCTACACCTCTAAGCGCTTCGGCTAGCTTTGGTAATTCGTGTTTGAAATTAGATTGGCAGTAAGGTCTGCTGCATTAGGATTGTTTGTACGAATATCTGCGACGTATTAATTTCATTTGTAGATTTCGGAGATATGTCTTGGTTCCCTAGGAAAATTTCCGATTTGGATAGAGCTCAGCGTGTTTTGATGTATGGTAGCGAATTAGATGCTGATCATCCGGTGATTATTTTTTAATCAGTTTCACACAAATAAATATAATTCGAATATTCTTTGATACCTATGATAATCTTATTTTCGATTTTCAAATTATTTCTTCAGGGATTCAAAGACCCAGTTTATCGTAAAAGAAGGGAGCAATTTACTCATATCGCTAATTCGTATAAATAGTAAGTAATTAGTATGTACCTACTTAACTCGATTTAGGTGACTAAAATAAAACAATAAAATTTAATTTAAGCTAAATACTTAACTCAAATAATTAAATATTTAGTGGTCAAGCAATACCCAAAGTGCAATATACTCCGGAAGAAATAAAAACTTGGTAAGTACTAAATACCGACTAATATTTTGTAATCTTATCAAATTAAAATAATTAGTAAAAGTCTGATGAAAAGAAAGGCATTTCGATTCACGAAATAAGACGTTAATAAAATTGCATATTTAACTGCCGTAAATACAACAACAGTTCATAAGTTACGGCGCTTCGATATGCAATTTTATTAACTTCTTGTTTTAGTAAAATAGAGTTGGGGGGTTGTATTATGATCCTAATTTTTCAAAAGAATTTTCTTCTTTCTAGAGTGTCTCATACTGAAAACTTGCCATAAAAATATTTTCTTTTTAAATCAAGCATATCATTGCATAAATATTTTCTCATACTAAAATCAGGATAAATCGAAAACCAAATTTGTATCTATTTATAGCGAATAATCTGACCAAGGAATAAGCTTTCTTAATTGATTTTTCGAAACAATCTTCATCATATTTCGAAGCACTATTTTTCGTCTTGCAGTGTTATTCGTCAGGGAGAAAAATTTTCCTCTGCCCCTTTATCTAAATATCAAATGAATACGAAACTGTTTCTCAATATTAATGTTGTTGAATGAACGCTAACCAACTCAGAATTATACCCGATAATAACATTACTACGTTCTATACAAAATGGTACAAGTTTTCATTCAATAATAAAACAAGTTTTTCGTCTTCTAGTAAATGGAGAAAAAATGATAAAAAATGAAAAGAAAGCAAAGCAAAAAAAAAACTGATTCGTGATACTTTAGTAGTTAAGCCAATCAATTATATTTGAAAACTTATCCGTTCACTTTTTTCAAGTTTTTTCTTTTTTTTTTTCTTCGTATGGGTGTTTTTTCAATGTAAGGAATAATTTCTTACGTCGAAAAAATACCCATTTCTGTACCTATCTGCGTAATTTTAGGGGCACGATTTTTGTGGAATTGCATAAATTGTACGTGAAATACGCTTGCAACGAGTATTTAGAAAATTGGCCCGAACTGGTGAAATACTGCGGCTACAGAGAAGATAATATCCCGCAGTTGCAAGACATCAACATATTTTTAAAAAGTAAGTGCCTATGAGTCTCCTATACCCGGGCTCTCAACCCCCCCCCTCCCCCCCTCCAATCTGTTGTTGATAAGCAGCCATCAACAAACAAAAAAGCATATTGAATTGCGTTTTTAAAAAAACAATTAAAAAGCATAATTTCAAGTACCTAGGATGAAAAGAAAAAATTTTTGTGAACAAATCTGAACTCTGAAGTATACATATTTTGCCTATCTTCATTTTTGAAGTATCTACAGCAATTCTCAATTATATGGCCCTTCAAAAATAAAGACAGGCAAAAAGTGTAAACCACAAATTTTTTCAAACTTTTTTCCTACAACCCTAGATAGTAAAAATTATAATTTTGATAAATTTTTTGAATGGTGGGTAAAACATTTTTCTATGTATTTGAAGGAAAAACTGGATTCCAGCTGCGACCTGTGGCAGGATACCTATCTCCGAGGGATTTTCTATCTGGTTTGGCGTTTCGTGTTTTTCATTGTACTCAATACATCAGACATTCATCGGATCCATTTTACACGCCTGAACCGTATGTATTATTCGTCTGACCTCTGACATACCCACCTAAATCCTTGGAATCCAGATATGTATATATTTACGTAATTCTTCTTTCATTGTTTAGGGATTGTTGCCACGAATTATTGGGTCATATGCCATTACTGGCGAATCCGTCCTTCGCGCAATTCTCGCAAGAATTAGGATTGAATTCCTTAGGAGCATCTGATGATGATATTTCCAAATTGGCCACGGTAGATTTCCTTTTGGGGTATAATTTATCTAATGAAACGATACATTGATCATTATTGATTGCAGTTGTATTTCTTCACCGTGGAATTCGGAATGTGCAAACAAAATGGCGAATTACGAGTATACGGTGCCGGTTTACTATCATCGGTAGCTGAATTACAACATGCTGTTACAGCAAAGGATAAAATAAAACGATTTGATCCGGATGTGACCATTCACGAAGAATGCATCATTACAGCTTATCAGAACGCCTACTATTACACCGACTCGTTCGAAGAAGCCAAAGAGAAAATGAGGCTTGTTCGATTTCTAACCAATAGTAGCTGGTCCATGATGGAGATTATTACTTATTAGATGTTTATCTAATTTTAGGGAATTCGCAAACAGCATCCAGCGTCCATTCGGCGTACGTTATAATCCGTACACACAGAGTGTCGAAGTATTGAGTAATGCTGAGAAGATTGCAGCTCTTGTATCTGAACTGAGAGGTGATTTGTGCATAGTTAGCAATGCCCTACGTAAGATTCATGCTGAAGAACAAACTGTCGAATCTATAACGAATTTGTTGCATCATGGAATTAACGTTAATTCATCTCCTACGAGTGATCACGAGTAAGTTGTAATAATAATTACGTTTCGATTATTAAATATGGCAACGAATGAACTGACTAATGACGTATTGTGTTGTGATTTTGCAGGTAGTAATCTCTTATAAGTTTCCAATAGAATGCATGGTTTCTTTCTATCGCTTATTATTCGCCAATTAATTTCGATTCAATTCCATAGTTTCAATTTGATCGCTGCTTTACAATACGTACTGTACTGTACGTACTTATTTCATTTTACTTACAAGCACAGCTGTCAACTCGTTTGTGTATTAAAATTATGATAAATGCGTATTTTTTACTTCAAGTTCGCCGATTCAAATTCTACCTGGTTCGATGTGCTTGGCTTTCAAAATAACATAAAAGACGAAATAGAATATTCAAAATTGGAAAATTTATTCGTCGAATAATATTTCCAACTGTGGAAAAAACATACAAAATCAAACCACTGCTGAAATTTGAATCTTGAATCATTTTCAAAATCAAATTCGCAATATTTATTTACACGCTTCAATAAATAAAACACACCGTCTTTACTTTTCGATGATCTCTGATATCCAAAAAAGTCCTGTACTTTGGAAACAAATAGTCGAAAAATATCACTGTATTCAGACGTCGTACCTTTCGTAACAAATATTGGAACCTTCTTCGTCATATTCTTCTTTAGTAACAAGCATAGAATGAAAACCAACATCTCGACTCAAATGAACACCACCACGCCAAGCGTAACATATAGGACTGAAAATGAATAAAATTAATTAACTATGTTGGCCGAGTCTATTTTTGCTGAAAAAAATAACCCTATACTAACTCATCGGGTAGGTGCACATTTATGACGTATTCGTGAGGAACGAGGGATCTCACGTCATCGTAGACTCGTTTCTGCATTCCAGGGAATTTAGCATTTCCTCCAGTCAAAACTATGTTTTTGAATAGATAAGAATGTGTATGAGATGGACATTTGAATACCGAAGCCACAATCGCTTCTGCTATGCCCATTTGTTTAATACCGATATCGGATGGATTAAATAATAATTCGGGAACTGTGAAACGCTCGTTGTTTAACCTTAACTTTTGCTGCAAAAAAATCAAAGAGTAGAGAATAACATTCACAAACAATGCATCATCAAGGTAAAGTACTTACATAATCAGTCTGACTGGTTTGATCAATAGCTAAAGAGTGACCTCTTCTGATGGCAGTAAAATCAGGTAAAACGTAATCTTGGATTATGTGATTTGCAGGCCATTTTTTAGTAGTCGTTGTCATATCGAGTTTGAAATTATTTGAAACGAAACAGCTATCTTCTTTTACTTGATTTATAACGTAGGTTTCATCCATAACGTGTAATTGCCTACGAATATTACGGTACAGTACTTGTTTTGTAATCGTTCAATTTTAAATACTCGTATTTTTTTTATACCGGTATGAAATTATTTCCTTAAGATGATTGGTTAATAGTTTACCACCGACGTCGATTCTGATTATACCTTCTTTATATTTCTTGCTGTTGATGTAGGGGATGATATGAGTAAAACTGTAGCCGGTGTCGACGATCAGACAATTTGAAGCTTTTGGTTCTTTTTTCAGGTAATGAAACGCGCTTAAATCGGCCGCTGTTGGATATTATCAAATAATAATAAACCATGTAATTCAAGTAATGTCTTGTGTACCGTATTTTAAGGCGAGTTACTAACGATTAATCCTCAGTAATGAGTGGCATTCGTATTCTTCGAAGAATATTTCATTCGCGGCTTCTTGAATTGAAGGAAAGTTGAAATAAGGTTCGGTAACGATAACTGAAGTTTCTTTAAAATTGCCTTTGCTACAAAGATCACCAAACACGTAATCCCATACTGTTTTTTGCACCTCCCAATTAACCAAGTATCCCTAAAATTCAGAAGAAGCTGGGTCAAACGAAATATCCTGGTATGAGAAATAGTAAATATTTTTGGTGAGCAATACAAACTTTTTGGAATCCTAATATGTAAAATAATCCCGATGCATCTCGACATTCTTCAATTTGATCGCCAACGAAGGGTCTCCTTTTTTCACTTTTTGCTTTCATGATACAATTCGGCACAACTCTATAGCAAAAAGGTATATTTATATCTTTCAATAAGTCGAGTCATCTTATTTTAAAATTTCGACTGATCATTTACTCACCTCGGAGAAGACTTTTCCGATGATTCGGCTTTGATGGAATACGCACCATTATCAACAATATAAATACCGACCATGTTTGTTTGATGTTTGATGATACTCCAATTCAAAGGAATGCGTACAGTGTCCTATAAAGTGAATTTTTCATCCTCATCATTCATCAACTCGTCATTACAAATTACAATGAAAAAATTGTCAACTGAAAAAATCCGGCTGATAAACCTTGAAATTATCGTCTTTCAGAAAACTTACTTACACGATGAAAGATATTTTCATTTCAAGGTAGTTTCAAAATTCAGCAATTGATTTCCTTTTCAATTTCAGAGAAAATACGAAAAATTCAGAAATTTATAATTTTAATCTTATCTTATTATATGAAATTATATTTTAAATTTAAATAACGATGAACGCCGGAACAATTTTTTTAGAAAATAAAATGACTGATAAAAACACAGTATTTGTAAATAAAAACATCGGTTTCAATTTCTATTTCTGATTAAAAATAACGTTATAAAAACTGAACGAAATTGAACATACTTATCAATTCGTATTATTGCGAATAAAAGTTTGCTAAAGTTTTTGTGTTTAGGTCGAATTTGTGATAAAAAAATTGATTATGAAGGTGATTTGGTGAATTTTTCAGCTCCGCTGCATATTACTCATAATTTTCTGTAATATAATATATTTAGTATAACTTATACTTGATATATTTTCATTCATGCATAGGTATGTATTCATGAGTTGATTTCTTTACTAGATGTAATGAAAAATTTGAATACGAGATATGTATCACATTACTGCTCACCGTTCAATGATCATCTATTGTTTCATTCGCAGCTCATAAACGATCGAAGAACGTAAGGCGAATTCATAGAACAATGTCGCGAGCCTACAGATACTATGATTCTCCCGATGGCTATGATTTATTTCATAAAACGGAATACATTACTAGAAGAGTTGGTATTTGGAGTTCAAGTCTCGCCATAGCAGATGTTATGTGTGTTACACAGCCGAAAACATACTTCGCAATAGCAGAAAGATTTGCTCGCGTTTTTTTCCCACCAATAATTGCCGGAGGTATTTTCACCACCACTGTTTACATAGCTACCAACATCAGAAAAAAGGATGACTCTTGGAATCACGTACTCGGAGGCATTTTAAGCACTTGTTACATTAATAAGATTTTCAAAAATACACCCGTTGTTTGGTGCATCGCGTGTCCCTTGTTGATAACGCTGTGTATCTATAAAGATATGAAGATGATGGAAAATTCAACATTCAATCCTGATTTTACCGATTCTCTTATGGATATCGGTGGTCCGGCCATCGAGTATGATTTGAAACGTAAATCCATCTATGCAGATAAAAAAAATTTTATATACTCCGACTGGTTCAATTGAAAATTGCTACTATATCCTGTTATTCGTATAGTTATTCATCGTAGATTATACCTTGTGATTTACAATAGTCACATTCATTCTCGTTGGTTCGTTTATGAAATGTGTATGTACTATGTTTTCATTTAAATTGATATTGCCAAATAAAAAGTAATGTACGTAACACATATTGATCGATTCAAGTTTTATGACTGTAATCGTTCGATTTCGTGGGTAAAGCTCTGACGATCATTAATTTCTTCATTATTTAAGAAATATTCAGCGTATTCTACCAAATGAATATAATTATCGAAATATCGATACAGAAAATTTCTTTGAAAGCTGTGGTGAGTTAGGAAGAAACGAAGAATCTTTTAGGGTTTGATGCAATGCAGGACTGCAGTATATTTCCAAGTTCGAAGTTTACCATAAACTATGATGCGTGAACAGCTTAACTTGAACTTCTGATAAGTTCAACTTCAAACTTTCAATCGTTTTCGTTCGCAGTTCTTATCGAATGGAATGGAATTTCGGAATAAATCGGTCCTAAATATTAACTAGGTTCTGTTTCAGTTTCTGAATTGAACTTTGAGTTGCGTTGTGCTGTTAGCAATCGGCGGTGGTGGGCAGTTGTGAATCGGCTACAGTAGGCTACAGTGCATAACAGTTCGGCCTTTTTCAGCAACACGTTTCTTATCATTGTTTCACGTTCATGCGTCTAAAGATGACGATAATTTAATTCTTTAATAATGCGGTGTTTTCCCTCGGAGTTCTATTTATCAAGTAAAGACACCGGAAACTTCGTAGTAATATCGAATACTCCTGTGATATAACATTTTTCAAACTAGCATTAGTCATCATGATTGGTGAAAAATGATAAAAATTTTTAAATTTCATTTTTTAACCGTAAGAAGTTTATGTGCTGCACCGTACTTCGAGATAAAATAAAAGTGGCTTTCAAATTCTCAACTGAATACGATGAGTCGAATGACGAGGAAGTTTCTTTCGAAAGCTCGAAACAAAGTAAGACTGTGAAAATTTGTTATCGTTTCTTGAACTGTACCGACTATTTTACACCAATTGTTTTTCAATTATAGAACGGAAAAGATGACGCTTCAACGAGCGCTGATTTGGACGAAGAGATGGAAAAAGTATTCGCAATGTCCGGTAACGATAAATTTGATCTTTCTCATTTCGCCGCTGACAACGAATCCGGTCAAAAATCTCAAAGACGTTACAACGAAGGAGAATTAAGCCACGGTGAGTGCTATTGTGAAAATCCAAGTTGATGCATAATTGCTGTTACGCTCGTTTAAATAATTTTCTATCATTTGTTCCATATTTTTATGGAAGAGTAAAATACTGCGCTAATGAGTAACAGCAATACCAAAATCTCGACGATAACGTTTGTTTTTTGTATGTTGCTTTTATACCTCGCAGCATCGTTTATAATATTATGCATATTTTGTAACACAAGTGTTAGTAGCTGTTGGTATATTCGAGTTTGAAATAGAAAGTATGAGTGAAGAAGATGCACCGAAAATCAACGAAAGAAATTATTTCCATACGTGGTTTGATCAGCTTATTCATTCGGCGTATTTTTTTTTCTTTGGCTCATTAGGTGTCTATAATCTGCAGATACGTATTATTTGCACTGCACCTAAATTTAACCAACTGCGTTCTAAATAACCATATTTATTGCGGTTTAATACGAATTAGCACACCGTGTAACCACACTGTTCCTTTTAAGTTGATATTTCGGGTATTCAACTGTGATAAATAATTAGTGGTTCTGTTGTACATACTTACTGTTGATTCGAAAACTGCGTGTCCTACTGAAACGTGTAGATTTTCTTTTGAATGCTTCGATTTTATTTACCTACTCGTATTCCCATTTCGGGTGAATTTGAATAAGGTCGAGTATTAAATTGATAGATGTACGTATAATTCTACCTTGACTTGTCTTCGTCGTATGACGATGAGCATGGTTAAATATTTCAGTATTAGGTAAGGTACACCTATATCCAAGTAATGCTCAAAAAAATCATATATCTAATCCTGTTTTTTCTTGAAAAATACCATTGAAAAAAATTTTTTTTATTCGATGTGTAAATAGAAGGTAATGTATCCTCCAGCTATTCTAACTTTTAACAAGCCACACATTTTTGAAACCGGTTCAATGGTCTCTAACCAGTTCCGATAATAATCTTTAGAAGTTTAGATGACGATGAGATGAAAAAAGTTGCAAAGAAAAGTTTTACAGTACCGAAAATTGGACGGTTTTGTCAATTTGCTTTCGAGACTGATTCAGTGGGGTCCGATTTTCTACGAATCAAATTTGCCAAAAATTGATCAATGTAGGTACCTATTAAACAATACTCGACTCCGATTGTATATCATATCAACATGTGTTACAAAATACACACGGGTATTGGTGATCCATAATTTTTGATTATTGAAACAATCTCTGTTCAAATACGAGTATAAATCCAATTCCCATTAAGTATTTATTAAATCTACTACATTTCTCCCATACAGATACAGTATAACGTCCTGAATATGAAAACTATTGACAAAATATACGCACCGTTGTTGCCAACACCAATGCAAACTATGCCAATAAAAATTGAAGTGCTTTTTTTTAAATTTTAAACGCTTCTGTGAAGCATATTTTTATAGCAAATAAACAAGGCTATCCTGGACTTTAATTTTACACTCATTATCGCGAACTATAAAACGCACGTACACCCTAAAAAAGTTAGATCGTTTTATAATTGAAAGGCGTCGTCATTTCGCTAATACGACCGACAAACGCGATGATACTCGTTAATTATCGTTTTTTCTTGCCTTTCTTCCTCTTTGATAATTGACAGCTTTAATTTGAGTAACTGACGCGACTAAATTAAACAATTCAAACGCGACCGTAATAAATTCATTGTCAATGTCGATACCCAAGCTCCAAAGTACTATAGGATCTACATACATGTACTTAATGAAATTACGAGTCGGCGCATTCGTTAGACTTATTGCTCTCGTCGTCGTAAATAAGTCGGATAATTTGTAGACGTCGCCGCATCGCGTGAAAACAATTTAAGCGTCACGAAGCATTACTGCAAGTACCTAGAATGCAGATGAATAGTTATGTGAAATACATATTAGCTGATGGTCGTTTTCATTTAAATTCCCATTGAGTCGGTTCTCAATGATCGAATAAAGTGCCAAATGCGTTGTTTGTTGAGAAGGTGCAAACATGAGATAATTTTCATTGAAATCGTAATAACAAAACTCTCGAAACTGGCAGGAAATTACTCGAGTGGTGAGAAAATATCTCGACGTCTCAAAAAATTTCAAAAAATTCTTAAATATTTTGATTAAAAAATTGCGAAATTCAAGTTTACTTAATCGAGTACCTATGAAATTTGCTTTCAAATCAGTGTCTCTGTCTACATAATGACGAATTCGTGTTTAGAAGGGTCGAATTATATGGAATTGATAACTATAACGTACACTCGAGTCCACTTTGACTGCAAAAATCTCGAAAACCAAACCCATGGGAAAAAACTAATAGCTCTGAGGAGAAAAAGAATTTCAAACTCTACAATTTTCAGTGTTTTAATTAAAAAGCGTATTTTTTTTCTTTTTTTTCTTTAATTTCAAAAACCATCGATTTTGTAAATTTCACAAAAACGTGTATTTTCTGGTCGAACTAAGCATGCTACGAAAAAAATGCAAGGGGTAAAAATTGTAGAGCTCGAAATTCTCTTTCTTCTACGAGTTATTAATTTTTTTTCTAAAGGGCTTAGTTTCCGAGATTTTTGCTGTCGAAGTGTTTTTTTTCTTCATTTTCAAAACCAGCGTCTTTCATTCTTGGCCATCCTATATCTGTTGGAAAACAGTTCTACCTTAATCATAACATTAGTGACGATAATTTGCTAATTTTTGTCTCTTTTTAATTCCAGCTCATCGAAAACGAAGCTATCCTCATATCCATTTACCAATCAAAGGGCTTAAATCTCATTCATCGAGGAAATCCAATCCATCAGTAAGTATATTACGCAGATCGATGCCGCGTAAACACGTAATTTACGCAACCATCGCCATTCTGGGTTTTCCCATTCGGTGAAAGTTACAAGTAGGTGATGGGTATCTCGCAAATTCGTACAATAGATGCAAATCATTTTACAGAACGTCGCCCGCGATCTGAACATAGCGAATGCAAACGTCGATGAAAAAAGTAACAACGAACCTCCGCAGTAAGTCATCATCTCTGTTCATCTCTCCATCTTTCATGCATTCTTGTCTCGCACATGCGGGCATGCCGCGAACAATGATAATAATACGATATCACCAATACCGATGCAATCCGACCCAACCGGTATGATAATCATTATTCAAACGACTTATAATTGTTTATTTTTTCATAATTGTTGCGCAGCGAGAAAGTACCGCGGCAAGAAGATGACAGAAAAGAATTCCTATTCTACGACGAGGACGGTGAAGACGACAACGAAGACGATTCATCATCGTGCAAAGAGGCCGCATTGTCGGAAAGAGCTGCCGCAACACATGGCGCACATGTCAGCGAGTCACCTGACAGACGAGTTCAATTTGATATCGGTGGGTATTCTACATAATACCTGTATCGATTTTATTATCCGTACATATTTTACGAACTAGTGTGTAGTTGTGAAGCTCTCAAGATAGATATTAGTAGCGATGAGCATATGGTTCTAACTGAATTACCTTTTTTCGGGTTCCCCTGTCTGCTGAACGGGAGTAGGACAAGTTTATTTATATTGGCTTACTACATAGTTGAGAATTATTCCATAAGTTTCCAAATTAACAACAATGATACTAAACTAAACCATTAAGTGACGATAATTACTTTTGTAAACAATTAAATTCAAGCAATTAGTGGGTACATGAGTAAAAAGTACCATGATGATTTGCATGTAGCAGCAATTCCGACGATTATAACGTGCGACGATTAACACGCACAGTGACAGAAAAATTTATATCTACTGGTAACAATTGAAATAAAAACAATTATCATTAGTATGGTACCTAAGTTAGAAAGATAGCGAATGTGATGAATTTGCAGAAAAATAGATACAGGTGGGTATTTTACAATCAGTCGAGTTGGACAGATACAATTTCTGAATTCTGACATTTACTTACAACTACCACCCCGATGACTCACTAATAGTACTTGAAGCGAATTACCATTCGGATCCTACCTGAATAGCCTAATTGACGGAATAATAGAGATACAATCTTAATCGGATTATTGTAGCTTATTTTCAACTTGCCTAATTCTAAGCCAACGTATCAAGTTACCTACTAGTATTACATTGTTATTAATAACGGCGAATATCAGTAAAGTACCTGAACAGCTGGCAATTCTTGTGAAAAAATTTATTGGCACTTGAAAATATTGAAATTTTTCGAACGAGAGCTACCTGTTCGGTTTCACTTTTATTGTGTGAAAAACAATACAAAAGAGGCAGGAGCGTCCAACGGGATCGGAAAGTGCAATTATGGATCTCAATAAAAATAAAATCGATTAATTTTGATCAACTATTTTTTTTTAGAAATTCATAAAAATGGCATTATTTTGATTCCAAAGTTGAAAAAATGTCGCAATTTGAAATCAGAAGTGAAAATTTAGCCACAATTTTGACTTGAAAATATTTTTCTGTATTTTTATATAAAATCTCAAAAATTCCAAAACTTAAATTTCAGGCAAGAAAAAAAGTCAAAATTTGATTATTTTGATTTGATCTAAAAATTACTCAAATTAGGTATACCTTTTTTGATTCCAAACTTGATAAAAGAACAAATTTGAAATCAAAAATGTTTCAATTTTTGACTTGAAAATAATTTTTCTAAAATGATTAAGTATTTTGATCTATTAAAATTACGAAAATTGCAAAGTTTGAATTTCAAAACTTAGGAAAAATAAAATTTGAGATCAAAGTCAAAATGGAGTCACGATTTTGACTAATATTTCTAATAATTATTTTGATTTTTAATCCAAAAATCCATAAATTATACCTTTTTTTTTTGATTCCAAACGCGATGAAAAGTTCAAATTTCAAATCAAAAATCAAAATTCAGTTCCAATTTTTAAGTTGAAAATTATTTTCCTTAAATCATTTTTTTTTTTTAATCTAAACTCACAAGAGGCTTTTAACACGTATTCTAAAATATATTTTAATTTAGCTGTGTTTGAGCAGCTCCAAATTTTCTTTAGAATATGCCCCGTCATGCCCTAATAATTTTTTTTTAAACTCCAGAACCTGGAGTTTCCGAAACCGATCACCCTCAAACCTGCGCCGACGAATCATACAAAAATACAACAAGCATAACAGAACCGCCGCGTAAGGTAAAAAGAAAACACAGGTACGAGTAGATTAGACATACGTATTATATACGAGTAATTATGACTTCTTTAACCGTCACATGTGGTCAGCTAAATGATCATTTTTTTAAATTAACTGTTACAAATTATAATACGATCGTTTTAATCTTCCAACGATCATTTTGCAGTCACCATAAAAGAACTAGAAAACATTCGGAGTCTGGTAAACCACGCAGCAGAAAGTCGACCACAGGCACCAATGAAGAAACCGAAAATAATGCGTACGAATTGATTTTACAATTAGAAGAACCTTTGCAGGAATTCGTTCAAGATGATTTAACCAGTAAATCGATATTTTTTGCTGCTCGGTTTCGACGTCGTAATATAGATCGCTTACGGGTGTATTTTTATGTCTCAGGCCATAGATTCGATTTTGCTCGCCGTGATAAACGTAGATTTAGCGCCAAATCCACGATATCGTCCATTTTAAATCGAAGACCTACCGAAAGCAGTATAATTTCGTCACTTCCATTGAAAATTTATAAGAAACATTTCGATCATAGTCCACACGAGGTAACGTTCGTTAACTTTTTTTCCTTGTTAGATTGGAAGATTTTCAAGCTAATGAAAAGAGAAATGTCTTTTTCTTTTATCAAATTTTCTTCGGAATAGTACAAATATTGCTGTATAAAAATTGATGAATTGCAATAATTCCTTCGTGAATTTTTATGATTGGATTAATCGACGACGATTTGATTTTCAGGTTTTTGTACAACTAGACGAGCTAATTGGTGCAGGTGAAGAGAGAGAATGGAAAGAAACAGCTCGTTGGATCAAGTACGAAGAAGATGTCGAAGAAGGGGCTGATCGTTGGGGAAGGCCACACGTTGCTTCGTTGAGCTTTCATTCGTTATTGAACTTACGCCGATGTTTAGAAACTGGTATGCAACGAATCTGTCCCATAAATTAACTATCGATTGTTCTTTTTTGTTATAACTTGGTACCTGAATGTTTTATGTACATTTTAGGTGTCGTATTACTTGATTTGGAAGAGAAAGAATTACCAGGAGTGGCTTATAGAGTCGTCGAGCAAATGGCCATTGATCAGTTAATTAAGGAAGATGAAAAGGCTACCATTATTCGGGCTCTTTTATTACGTCATAGACATGTCAGCTACCACGAAAGATTTCGATTCATGAGACGTAACACTTCAAGTTACACAAGCTTGCAGGTATAACTAAGCATGAATTATCTACCCATTATTCCTTCTTTTAAGCTATCGAATGATGTTTCATTTAGGTACTTGATTACTTACCTCTTGTCTATTGCTTCACTTCTTTTGTATTTTAATCGTTTGTTTGGTGGGGAGGAAATAAGGTGAAGGTGGAATGGTTCAAATGTAAATGTATGAATTCAATTATATGCGATTTACCCTTTTTATCCCTTGTTCAACTCTATTTGCACATGTTTTGGTGTACTTGCCTATTTTCGATTCTATTTTTCAGTTCCTACTTCAAATTTACTCATATTGGTTCAATTTATTTCATCCTTTGTTTTATTTCTACATTGCTCCAGCTTACACTTTAGTAAAATTATTATTACTTAATTACCACCGAAAAACATTGCTTTATTGTTCAATTTCATAGGTGTAGGCATCGCGTGGTCATTTCATTTGACGTGCCGTTAAAAATATCGACCTTTATTCGCAATTTATGCCATAATTGACGACTTACTTAATTTTCCATACGTTACGTTCATCAGCAGTCTGGCAAAAGTGCCTGAATGATGTGTACTTATGTTTTTTTTTTTTTTTTTCAATGAATCAATTTTACTTTTGACGTGAACTACGCCCTATTATCGAATTAAAAGTTGATGCAACGATGAAAAAAATAGCTACATGTCGTGAAAAGTGGCTATTTATCGTAGATACTGGAGTATCGAAACAGTTGAATAAGTCGAGCCATATTTACAAAGTGTACAATTTCATTTAAATTTATATCTGTGGTTATTGTCGACCTTAATTAAATACCAGTAATTATACAATTTTAGTTAGAGCATTATTCGTATCAATTGTCCATCAATTGTGCGTTGGCAACATGATTTCGAATTGTGCTTACCATTTTGGTCGAATATTATTATGATGAAATGGCGATTCTTATTTTATATACGTAGTTTCAAGTACCTTTTTAAAGGACGATCGCGATTTTATTGCGCTATTACACCAATCTGAAAGGAATTTTAGTTTGAAAATCTCGCTGTGATAGTCATTATTGCATTCCCTGATGATTTAACAACATTCTAAGTACTTATTTTGTATTTTATTCTTTTCCTTTTTCTTTCACTGGTCTATTTGGTGACAGGAAAATATCTTTTCTTCTTTCGTTTGACATTCGTAAGTGCCTTAGAATGATTGGAAGATGAATAAGGAAATTGTGTTTTATTACATTTTTCATGTTTCTTCTAATAATACATCATGTGGGGTGCCTTGTGTTATCAAAAAATCATACTATACTTTTCACATCGCCGAATACAATCAATGTTGAATAAATGTACGAAGATTATATTATATGTACAATCTACATTGTGTAATACTAAACTAAAGTTATAATTATTTAAATTCCTATTAGATACAATCTATGCGTATCTTTAACCTAAAATATGTTTATTTGTATGTGTTATGTGTGTATACGCAGGGTATGGAGGAAATGGCGAATAATGGACATGGGTCGCTTACCACGAATCATACTCGTAATGTAATATTACTAGCATCGTTCTTTCGATAAACATTTTATGTAAAGCTTCTGTGGTGTATCTGTAATCTACCTCTCTGAGCTATTTAGCTAATACTGTTCCTATACCTACACTTTTTACTCTTGGCTGTGCTTTACCCTGCTCCTTTCAAGGCTTGAATAACGTGTGGTCATTGCTCGCGCGCACCTGTATATTCTTGGTAGGCTGTACATATTTTTACCTTTTGCACGTTGTATCTTTGTACTTTATCATTTTTATTTTACCTATACCTTTAACCGATGATTTTTTTTCTTAGTTCGATATACTTGAAATAGTTGAAATTTGATTTGAGTGAAATGGCTTACAAAGGAACTGCTTTACTTGGAAATTCGAAAATGAAAATAACATGAGTGATGATTGAATATCACATAAATTTGCAAAATTGATGGTTGATTCTGAAAGAAATATCTGAAACAGTTATCAGAAATTACTATATTTACATGCTGGAATTTGTAAAAATCTTGAAAAACATTTTCAGTCGATTTGAAATTTCGAAGTAGGGGAATTTTTGACAAGTTTTCAGATTCTCATCTTGAAACATGAATGATTTACGAAATTGGAATTTTCGTCGACGTTCTTACGAACATTTTTGGTAAAATAAGACTATTGAATTTCCAAAAAATCATTTTCGTTATTCCATGTCCGATGAATTCCGGCTTGACTGTTTTTTTTCTAAAAACGTAGCCTGGTGTTTTATTTTGCAAATTTTGTATTGACATTCCTTTGATGGTTTTAGTGATCATTGGTTGAAATGATACGAAGCAGCTTTAAAAAAGAAATTTATTTCTACGCCTTTAACAAAATCCTTAGTTTTCTGCAATGCAACGTACAGATATCGAATACAATATCATTAAAAGAAAATCGAACGCTTTAGGCATTTGAATTCATTTTCATTTGCCCAAGTTCAACAAATAAGCTCAATTCGAACGTGATATTTTATTAGATATCTAATAATTTTTTTTATGATTGTTCCATGCCAGAATTTACACGAAGAACCAAAAGGAAAACCCAGCAAGCAAAGTATAACACAAGATGGAAACTTTACGAAAAACTACGCATTTAATTCAGATGGAAGCATTAAGGCTAAAGATTCTGCTGCTGTGAGTCAAAAATCTATTATTAAATCAGTTGGAAACACCTTGCTAAATATTGTCCTGTGGATCTATGTACTTGCAGATCGACATGAAAGAAGAAACTTGTTACACTTCGTCCAGTGAAGACTTATCTCGTAAGACTCAAAAAGAAAAAGAAAGTATTTTGAAAAGAATTCCTGCCGGAGCCGAAGCAACCACCGTATTAGTTGGTACAGTTGATTTTTTACAAGAAGCTGCCATAGCATTTGTTCGATTAGCGGAAGGAATTTATTTACCAGCTGTAACCGAGGTGTGTATTCATCTTGTGCGCACATTATTTTATCTGTTATTTTATCAACTTCTGTGATCATTTTACAGGTTAAAATTCCTGTACGATTTATGTTCGTTTTATTGGGACCACCCAAAGCTGACATTGATTACCATGAAGTTGGTCGGTCGATATCTACGTTGATGTCTAATACGGTAACGAATCAATTAAATATCGAGTGGTATGGTTTACGTTATTCTGAAAATTGACCATTTTGTTCCAGGATTTCAATAAAAAAGCATATAAAGCATCGGATAGACGAGATCTACTTCGAGCTATCAACGAATTCCTCGATTACAGTATAGTACTTCCTCCAGGCAACTGGGAAAGAGACGCTTTGCTATCTTTACGAGAATTACGAGCCAAAAATGAAGCTATTAGAAAAAGACGTCAAGTTTCAAATGCTTCGATTACTGGTAAAGGTATGTATTAGGTACATATCACCAATTACAATATCAATTTGGCTAGCTTTACGTAAAATATTCAACTCAAATCGTTTTTTGTACTCAGATGGCTCTAAAAAAGAAGAAGGACAACGGTTATTTGATGAAGACTGCGCTGGAAGTGGCGACGACGATAATGATCGCGACGATCCTTTACGCAGAACGAATACTCCATTTGGCGGCATGATCAACGATATTAAAAGAAGAGCACCGTACTATAAATCGGATTACTTGCAGGGTATCAATGGACAGTGCTTTTCTGCAGCCATATTCATGTACTTTGCTGCTTTATCTGCGGCCATCACGTTTGGAGGTTTATTCGGTTAGTAAATTTTATTAATTGTACTTTGGAACTCGCTTTAGTTGGTGTGTAAAGGTAAGGCTATAGGTAGTACCTAAATTAGGCAAACGTATCAGTATTATAACCAGTGTTGTTATGTTATTGTCGATGTTTTGTTGCTATGATTGCGTTTGGTATTGCGATGTAGCCGGAAAAACGAAAAATATGATCGGTATATCGGAAACTTTGTTGTCTACGTGTGTCGCCGGTATCGTATTTGGCTTATTGGCTGGACAGCCTTTAATTATCATTGGAACTACCGGACCACTCTTGATGTTCGATGAATCTCTTTTTAAGGTGCGTATATTTTATTGGTAGCTGGGTACATGAACATACAGGATGTTCCGGCAATATTGCACAGCCTTCAAACAATGATGAAGGTATACAAATTCCAAACTGTTGGCAGAACCCAAGATTTCAACGGGCAAAGTGATGCACTACTAAATGTTCCGGGCTTCATAACTCCTTCAATTTTCGAGTTAGACAAAATTTATAAGAGATCTTTTAGTTGGAACTTTTCATTTTCTACAAAATGAAACATATGCACATTTTGCCCAACTTCAAAATCGAAGGAGCAACGATGATTTGAACATTTCTAGACTTCATAACTCCTTCAATTTGCAAGTTGGACAAAATTTGTAAGAGATATTTTTGTTGGAACTTTCCAAGTCCTACTAATGAAATTAATGCACATTTTACCTAACTTCAAAATTGAAGGAGCTATGATGATCGGAAAATTTCTAGGCTTCATAACTCCTTCAATTTACGAGTTGGACAAAAATTTGTAAAGGCCTTTTTGATAGAACTTCTTATTTTCTACAAAATGAAATTTATGCACAATTTGCCTAACTTCAAAATTGAAGGAGCCACAGTCATTTGAAAAATTGGAAAGTGGCGTAGCTGCTTTCAGTTTGAACTAGACAACAATTTGAATACTTATAGTTATAATTCATTTTGCAGAGTGTACAAAATGCAACGGAATAATTAGGTATCTCAATTCTTGCCTCATTTCATTATTGAAGTTATACTTACCTTAAAAAGATGAATTTTAAGCATCCCAATTTTGTCCTTGTTCGAATACTTATGAATAAAGCAGCAATGTCACTTTCCATTTTTCAACTGGTTGCAAGTATTTCAATTTTGCATTTAGAAAAAATGCGCATATATACGAGCTTGTGTACTTTGGATATCAGCAACACTGATTTGAAGGCAGTATTCTACTACCGGAACACCTTGTTTGTACAATTGTGCTTTTGTTTTTTCATAATTCGTAAAGTTACATTGTCATTGTAAGTTATGTACTTGTTGATTTCCATTGATATGCTGTTATTAGTAAATTATTCGTTAGAAAGCTCTTAAATTGGCACTTACCTATTAACCATTGAAGTTTAGCTAGCGCTGAAAAGCAAGTTTGTTGTGATTAGGCAAATTTGCAAGGACTATTTCTTGGTGAAAATGGTTGTTATGCAGTATTATGTACTTATTTACGCTCTATTGTTACAGTTTTGCCACGAAAATCACATCGATTACCTCACAATGAGAGTGTACATAGGAATCTGGTTATTTGTGATCGCATTACTCGTAGCTAGTGTCGAAGGAAGCGTCTTCATCAAAGTATTTACTAGATTTACCGAAGAAATCTTCTCATCTTTGATATCATTGTTGTACATTTTCGAAAGTATCTCGAACTTAATATCGGTAAGAGATAATTTTGTCGAGTTTCGTCGTTGGTGACTCATTTCTATTTTATAATTCGTTTTTTTCAACAATGTTCAGGTTTTCAGAAGAAATCCATTAATGTCGTTGGAGAGTTACTGCTCGAAAACCGAACCAACTGTGGCTGCTCTTGTCAGCACGAACATCACTCAGTTGCCTGCCAAGTTAGTATTACATTATTTTTATTGGAAATAAAACTATCTACTTTTTTACCAAAATGTTCGTATATTTTACAGCTTTACCAATATCATTGGCACTGGCAACACGAGTACCAGCAGCACTACCCACAATCAACCAAATACCGCTTTACTTTGTATGATTCTCAGCTTGGGAACTTTTTTTTTGGCGTATTATTTACGTCACTTTAGAAACAGTAAATTTCTTGGTCGAAGCGTACGTACTCGTTAACCTTCTTATATGCTTTAGGTATTTTTCAATCAACTCGTATCATAGTGTTTATTATTATTTACGCGTTCCTACATGCGTACATTAGTCATCTTAGCTTATATCAGTCGATACGTATTCGTAATTATTCGTAGCTTATTATATAAGGATAATAGATAGTAAACGAATTACCTGCCGAATCTAAGTAGGTAATCGAACCCCGCCATGGCCACGGTGTACGCGTGTAAAAGGATGGCGTTATTTTTACGAGTATTTTTCAACTTGGTATATCTTAAAAAAATTGGTATATCGGTGAGATAAACACTCGTAATAGGTATAGTAAAGATGTACTACTCATAGGCTAATCAACGGTTACCCGTGTTGTGTTTCTGTTTATGTACTCGTACCTACGTAAGTATACGTAACGTGGTATTTGTATTATGTATTTTGTAAAGGTTCGACGAGCTTTAGGAGATTTCGGAGTACCTATAGCGATAGTTACGATGGTGACGTTAGATGCTCTGGTGCCGGGCACGTATACCGAAAAACTCATTGTACCGGAAGGTCTCACACCATCGATGGCTGAACGGAGTTGGCTGGTGCCACCTTTGGGATTGGATGGCGATTTCCCCGTTTGGGCTATGCTGGCTGCCGTCGTACCCGCCGTTTTAGTATATATTCTCATATTTATGGAAACTCATATCAGCGAGTAAATACACACACGTGTATCCGCCCGTTCGGTGCTTAATAGTCGATGGTCCAGTGTTGAATATGGTCATGGTTTATTCTAGGTTGATCATTGGTAAAAAAGAAAGGAAATTGAAAAAAGGCAATGGATTCCATTTAGATATTGTTCTGGTTTGTTTGACCAATGTGGCCTGTGGAATGATCGGAGCGCCTTGGATGTGCGCCGCTAGTGTTCGATCGATTACTCATGTCTCCGCAGTAACTGTCATGTCTACGACTCATGCTCCTGGTGATAAGCCTCATATTATTGAAGTCAAAGGTAACTATTTTACCATGCGAAAAAGTATTTTTTATAGTGGATGTTATTAGCTTGCGTTTTTCAAAAATGAAATTCAATTCTGTAAGAATTCCTCCTCACCAATCTTATTTTTTCAATGAAATTCTGTACGAAATTTTTTCCCACTGAAAACAATCTTTTATATTTCCTCGTAAATTCAGTTTTCTCGGCGAAATTTTCAATTGCACTTTTCTGAGAAATTTTTCCTGCTAAATTCTGTGAAAAATTACTTCTTTCGAAAATCTTATTTTATAAGAAAAAAGATATGGTATTATTCTATTTTTTTTTGACATCCTCCTGCACCTAAGCAGGGTTAACGTAGGTCATAGTTTTTAAAACGTGTTTTACGACCTATGTATACGCGATATTAGTTTGCAAATACTATAACAACATTTATTTCGATTTTGATTTTCAGAGCAACGAGTTAGCGCTTTGATGGTTTCCACTTTGGTGGGAATGTCAGTCATGATGGGTCCATATTTGTGTCTGGTTCCAATGGCGGTGCTTTTTGGTGTGTTCCTGTATATGGGTGTATCATCTATGGGCGGTGTACAGTTTTTCGAACGATTAAAATTGTTCTTGATGCCGGTCAAACATCATCCGCAGACAGCTTACGTTCGAAAAGTGCGAACATTTTTCTATACTCGTCCACTATTTTAGATTAGATATACCTAGGCACACTAAACTCATCTAATAATTCATCTTATTCACTACACAGGTACCTACAGTGAAAATGTATCTATTCACATTTATACAGTTGATGTGTTTAGCGGTACTTTGGATTATAAAATCTTCTGCCCTATCTCTTTCGTTTCCGTTCTTCCTTATTTTAATGGTGCCTTTACGAGCCCAACTATCCTTGATTTTTTCTCCCTCCGAACTTAGAGCTGTGAGTAAACCTCGTAAACTGATACCTTTTTATCGATCGGTAATGAAACTGAATAATATTTAATTTTTATTTATTTGTAGTTAGATAGTGATGAACCGGATGCAATTGACAAAGAAGATGACGAGCCAGACTTTTACGCAGAATCTTTACTACCGGGCTAAGGGTATAGAGATAGTCCACTTCCTATATTTTACCGTGGTATTTTTCACATAGTGTTTGATTTTCTCAATAAATATGTGGATTTTTTTTAATTATTTTGTACTTATTTGGATCGAATTGGATGTGGCCATCAAGAATAAGATGATTTTGAGTTTGAGAAATTGAGATACTCAATAATGAATTCGTCGTTAGTTTAGAGTCAAGATTCTTGTTTAACTGCGTATAAAGTAAATTCAAATTTTCGTAAAATTTACGTAAACAGGTAAAAAAACAAGAATTTTTTTCTTTAAAAAAATGTATTCAAACTTGGTACGATGTAAAAAAGTAATAAACGAGTAAATACGCATAAAAATCTTACATTTACGATATAAATGACGAGAAGAAAATGAATCACAAAACAAGGCACGTTTTAATGACAATTGCCACACCTGGGATGACAACGTTTACCTCCACTCATTCGACAACCACAGCCTCCGGTGGTATCCCCATGACCCTAGAAATGAAAATATTTTCAAAATTTAATTATTCTAAAATTACCTATTTTAAAAAAACAATATTCATTAATTGTGATTTATATTTCGAGCACAAAAAGACAATAATTTCGAAACTTATCAAGAAATCAGCCAAAATTACCTTAGGACCCCATCGAGGACCTCGTGTAACCCAACAAATTTCAGTTTTACACATGGAACAACACAACCAATCACAGCCGGTTACTTTACTTAGAATAATTCCACATTTCGGACAGTTCATCGCTGTGCCTTTTTGTAGCATGCTCTATAAAAACAAAAAAATACGAATTTCAATTACGCAACGCATTTAACTAGAACAAAAATGAAAATAATTTTTCCAACCTGTAACATTTTATTGGTCTTTGCATCCTGAGGATTGTTGGCTGAATTAAGTTGTACGTTTATTTGATATTGCTTGCAATCTAAGCCGGTATGAATGGCCTGTAGAAATACCAAGTTAAGAGATTAGAAGAAAGAAAATCGTCAAGGCGTTCCTCGTACTCGATAAGATTAAACAAAAATACCTTGCAATTAATACAATTAGCTTTGAAACAAACGGGACATGTGAATTGGGTCACTTCTTCTTCGTATTCACACCAACCGATGCAGTCGACCGTCTTACAGTGAAATGTGTTTTGGATTTTATTTTCTGCTTCTTTGATAGATCTTGATAAATGCTTTTCGAAATCATTAGCATCTACGAGCTAAAAATATCAAAATTATGATTTTTTTGTACAAAATAAACTTTTTCTTCCGTTTGAATATGAATCGAATAATGATAAGATGAATAAATTACCGCTTTGATTTCACGATCTTGAAGCAAACTATCACAGCGAGTAGTTCCATCGCCGAATGGACATTTCATTTCAGCATCTGTATTGCATTTTATCGCTTGTTTCAAGCATTCCCTGTTGTGATAAAATATATACAGATTAATAACATCGTAACTATTCTACGAAAATATCTGATCAAACGAAAATTCTCACCTGCAAAACATATGTAGACATTCTCTCATCACTACTCCTTCTCCTGGACCTTGTTCTGTCATACATATCGTGCAGTCGAAATTCTCCAGATTTGGAATCAACACTTCTTTTTCCAACTCCAACAATTCTTGATAATTTAATTCTTTCTAAAAATAATGAAAAAAAACGAAACAAATTAGAAAAAAAAATCACTGATACCACTTCATTCATCAGAAACATACTCCAATAATTGTAGGTAAATTTCTTCCAGTAACAATCGGTAAATTCTTGAAATCATCTTCGGTTAAATCGATAAAATCTCCGGCGACGATGTTTTGCCGAGATGGACAAGGGACAGCATCATTTTGCGACGTGTTAGGAGTATTTTGATGAGAGGGTCCCGGAACGGCGTTTTGTTCAGCTGGTCGAGCAGTTATGACGTTCGAGTTATTAATCGCGACATATTCTAATTCCAAGATCTAATAAAATCCAAAAATAAAAATAACGATAAAATCGGTTTAAAAAATCCATTAAAAGGTTACTGTAATAATGATGAAAAACGTACAAAACCGATTTCTTGCTCGGTCAAGAGTTTGTGACAAGATACTCCTTTAATCTTGAAGGGGCATTTCAGTTCTGGCTGCACGCTGTAACTGATTACATTTCTCAAACAATTCCTACATAGAAAATAAGTTAAATAAAATAGAGTTTAGCTTTTTTATCAATGAATTATACTTAGATAAAAAAACACCAACTTGCAGAATGTATGGCCGCAATTTTTCAAAACTATTCCTTCGATTTGGGCAAACAATAAATAGCACAACGGGCATTCGAAGTGAACATCGTTCGCAACATCAGGCTTATATTCAGTGGCCGGAGGTAATATTGGAGTAGGCGGTTCATTTGATGTATTCTGAGTCTTTTCGGTATCACAAACCGCACATCGGAGCAAAAGATTATCGTTTATGAACGTACAAAACGAGCACATCCATCCTTCGAAAAAAAATAAATAACAATTATAACCGTAAAATATTGAAATATAAGTACATAATATTCATGTTCGGCGGAAAAAAAAGCAACTATGAACAGTGATAATTATGAAGTGAAATTCTCGAATAAAAATATCAAAAAGAAATAACAATTACCAATGTTAAAAATCGTATCTAAGTGAATATTATATGCATTTTTTCAACCAAAATTGCGTAATAATTACAGTACTAAACAATTTTCTGTTACGAGCAAAACAAATTTAATAATTGAAATATACGGTGACTGATGAAACAGAAAATACTAAATAACATAAAACCTACCTGGTGTAGTATCAGTCGCAAAAGCATCAGCAAAAGCAGCAGTGGTAACACGAGCAGCACCATTAATAGTGGAAGCACTAGTAACATGAGGTATATTAGGAACAACTGAAAGTGTAGACGTAACACTAGGACGAGAGTGAAAAGTCTCGGTACAACCAGTAGGCAGTTGAGAAACTGGATGGCACTGAAATACGTTAGGAAGAGATGAAAGAACAGGAGAAGCAGGAAAAGCTAAAGGATTTGAAACACCAAGTTTAGTACTAGCACTCTGTGAAGTACTAGTTATACTGGTAGAAGAAGCGGAACGAGCATGAACGAAACCCGAAGAAGCGCCGCTATAGCTAGACAAATTCAGAGAAGTTGCAGGTAGACTTGGTTGACCTAACGTAACACTAACATTATATGAATTGCAATTCAAAATCGGAGTGGAGGTAGGAAACAACGGGCTAACGGCTGCAACAGGGGTATTAGCACTATTTGTGGGAAAAGTAAGAGGAGTTTCGGTACGACTATGCAAAGGTAATCGAACACTAGGATAATACGAAGGAACGGAAGTAGTTGCAGAGGTAACTATAGTAGCACTATTTGAAAAATAAAAAGGATTAGATTGAGGGGTAATCACACGTAAACGAGCCACACCAGAATCAACTGATGTAACAGCAGTCTTTGAAGAAGAGATAGTTATTGGAGCGGTAACACGAACAAGTCGACGATTAGTATTTCTAGCCCAACCGTTTACAGGAGCAGCGATGGTAGTCACCGGTGCGACTATATAAGGAGTAAATTTGTTTAGCGTAAGGCTATTACGAATAGACGAGGAAACATTCTGAGAAGAGACGGGACTAAAAGGTGCAGAAGGAGCAGTGCTGGTATATGGGGTGGCTGCAGCGTATGAAATAGTCTCAGCTGTATCTCCAGCACTACAACAACCTGGAGCAGGGACTGATACAGCAGCGGTAAACGAAGAGCAGCTAGTACTAGCAACTGTGACAGCAGTAGATGGAACACAAACTCTAGAAGCGTTGGTTGTTGCAGCTGCACTTACCATCGCTACTACAGGATGAACAGGATATTCAGGTGCTGCGTCTAATCCGATGAAATCATCGGCATTGATATCAGGAAAATCAAACTGATAACCTGAGGAAACATTGAAACAAAATATCAGATCGTTCAATCAGAAAAATGGTTAGTTTTACCGCAGTACCGGAGAATACTAACGGCGAATGAATCAAATTTACATCTTTTCGATACGTACCATTACCATTAGGTGCTTCACATTCTTTAAAACACATCCCACAGACTAACCATGTTGGTTCATTCATAAACGTGCAAAATTCACATTGCCATGGTTTCAAATCTAAAAGAGAGAAATAATTACCATTTCGGAGTCTACGATCATATTATTCTTATCAATTGAGCTTTTATCGAATTATAATGTAAATATAATGGTAGATCGGTTTATCAAATACAACAATAAACATCGTTCTCTCAGCTCTTCACTTCTTGACGTACAGAATTAATCCAGTATAGCAAAGTGATTAACTTACTATCATGGATATCTATGCAAATTACTATTCATTAAACATGATAATTCCTAAAATAATAAGACAGCTAACCGGTTGAACCGGTTGTCAGAACACCCTGTATAATACATCATACATCAAGATATTTTGTACAAAATATTCTTACCACTTTTCGTTTCCATGCTGCGTGTAGATTTATGAAAATGTGCACAATATTTACATTGAAATGCGACATGTAAAATGACAATTTAGAATTTATTTACAGCTTCATAATTCGTGTTTTTTCTTTCTTATCAAATACCACAACCGTTATTGTTACCCTTCGACCATATACAATAATAGACCCGCCGTTACGTACCAAACAGTGAGGCAAAAGTAAAATCGCGCGTATGACGTCAGTCCGGGGTAAAAGAACACGAACGTACGTATGTTTTACATTGCG
>FIZU01062469.1:0-11196 GCA_900064475.1 Pseudococcus longispinus
TTTTGGCAAAATGTGTTCACTAATACTACATTTTCACAGAAATCATTGAAAAATTGTGTAAAATGTCAATAAAATTTAAAAATTTTAACAATTATTACCCAATTTTTTCTTAAATATCGTAAAAATGCCAAACAATAACGTGTTTTTCTGTTTTAATTTTTCAATTTTCAATTTCAACAGATGTCTGCCACCTCTGGGAGTACTCCCAGAAGTGAATCCTGGGGCTTCCACTTTACAGAAGTGCCTCTCGAGGGGGCTCCGGGAGTCCCTCCAGGAGGTGGAGACGGAGGCGGAAGGTATTCAGGAATTTGCGGAGGTAGAGGTACCAGACCCCTCCCTCCACGATCCCTGCCCCCAGTTCCAGAAATTTGTATAAAAAGAGAGGGAAGAGCAAAGAACCCAAAAAACGTTGAAAATAGCATTTCTCGATAGATGATCAAAAAAGATGTACCACATACCAAAAATTCAGCATCCTTTAACAATCAAAAGGTGGAGAAAACTGTTATTTTTTTACCTTAAGAACCCTTGAATGATGTCCTCAATCAAGCCAAATTGACTTAAGAGGTCGTTTTTGGCATGCAGATTTGATGTGTGCCCTAGAGGTGTCTTTTGGAGGTTCCGACCTTCCAGCCTTCATTTGCCCCAAAAATCTAAATTTTAGGAGAACCAGTTTTTGCTGTTTTCAAATTGTGTGCTGGCTATAGACTGCTCAAATCACCCTGAAAGGCTGTCCTCTGACGTCAGGGATAAACCACCGGTAAAATTTTTAGGAAAGGGAGCAGAATCACTGGAAATTTCCAACTCACAACTGTAACTTGGTCCCTTGGAACATGTTGAGTTGAATTAAACAAAAATATAGGCAAGTGAACCTTTGGTAGCAGAAAATCTCATTTCTTCAAAACTTTATCCCAGACCTTGCCTTAACACTTACATATGAAGAATCTTCTAACCTTTCAGACCTCACAAAAAAAAAGGAAAAGAAAGCTAGATCCACTAAAGTGACAAGTACTCCATTTTAGAAGAAATAATCAATTAGGGGAATAGGAAAATTATCACCAAAACTGAAAGATCTCGAATTTCACCACTCAACACTTTTGCTTTCATCTTCTCTTTCATCATTAAGGATGGACCATTGAACATAACCATGCTCCAAAATGTTTCCACCTAAAGTTCTGTATCAAATCAAAAATTAAGAGTACCTTACAGGACTTCTGGGACACATTCAATTTACTATCGCTGACTAAGCAAGCAGCACTCTAAGAGTACACACGAAAGTAGACTTCATTTAGAGTAATCAGGGCACCGTTCTACCTATAAATGAGCACCATGGTATAATACGTATGTGCAGAGCACTACAACTATACAGCGACGACCTACGTATATACAATATACAGTGCTCTACAGTCTTCACACAACCACATTCACCCATACATGTACCAAGTACTACATACACCATATTCTACCAAATACACGCCATCGTTTAAACTGTCACCGAGAAAAATAAACGTACTTTGAAATATCGTCGTCGTAGTTATAAAATACTCTACGTATATATCGTAGTACAAATTAGTTTAGGTTTTCGTATATTACTCTATATACTCTCGCGTTTACGTATATATAAGTGCTAGGCCTGCCAGAAAAACCAACAACCAAGTTGGCTCGAGCGCAAATTTAAATATTACTCGTATTAATTTTTCGCTTATTACTGCGTGTACTGAGCGTAAAAATGTCTTTGAATGTTTAAACCACGCTACGATACACCTCCATTGACACCGGTCGACGTCAGGCATCACCTTAATGCAGATGGTCTACCTAACGCGAATTATGCTTCGGGGTTTCTGCGAATTTGAATTAAAAATCTGCTCCGATGACCGTCGGTACCCGGCGATGACGTCGATGAGTTATTATTAATTTCACATATCATAAAGTTTGTAATATCATACGACTGCCTTAGAAATATGGTCAGAGAGATGGGAGATCAAATGTTACATCACGTTCATAGGAGTAGATTACAGATTTGGAATTGATAGATATGGATCATTATCATGTTTTTTATATTGAATCATCCATCAAGACCCATGAAAAAAAGAAATGGATCAATTTAAATGATATTAGATCAAATGAATCAGCCCCTGGCTAGGATCTTGGAACTATCTAGTGGAAGTTGGTCCTTAGGGTCTAAAAACTCGCAGGTAAAAGTTTCAGTACCCTACCTCACCCCTAGCTCCTCATATCGCCCTTAATATGCCTAAAATGCTGGTTCTCGTTATAAATTTCTGTATTCTGCAATTCTCAACCAAATTTTTTCAAACTTGCAGGGATGATGGACCATACCAAGGGTCATCTCTGGAAATTTTTTCAAATCTTCCTTCATACTGAAATTCGAGTTTTAAGATTTCAAAACGTAATATCTACATGTTGTTTCAGACCTGCAAAAAAATATTGATATATGTTATGCAGTATACTTACCCATATGTATGACATATTTTTTTTAGAATTTTTCAATAAGGTAGAAGACCTTCAAAAATGCAAACAAACTAATTTTTCACATTTTTTCGCCCTTAAAACATTAATTATCCCAAAACAAGTAATTAACTTGAATTTGGACTAAATTTGTTGATTTCTTCTACTTTTTCCAATTTCCCATGACATTTCCTTTGAAAAAAAGCGGGAAAAAATTCAAAATTAAATCGAGGATTCCAGCACTATTTCAAAATCAATTACGAAACAACCCAATGATCAAATTTCCAACTCCACTTCTCCCTTCAACTCATCCCTCGTTGAAAAACTCTCGCAATACGTCGCAACGCCATCTCTTCCGACAACGATATCAAAAAAAAAAAAAATGAAAAAAGCCAACAACGTCCCAGAAAAAAGGAACCAAGAGAGAAAAAACTCTGCAAACCGAAAAGTTGCAAAATGCGAAAAACGAAACCCCAAAATACTGTTTTGTATAGTCGTTTAAAAAGCTCGTTAAACCGTTTAATAAAACGCCCAACTACACGCAACCCAAGTTGTACCCGCCTTTGCGAAAGGAATTATGTTAAAAGGGGAAATTTCAAAACGACTTTAACTAAACAAAAGCTTTTCATCGAAAAGCACACAGCGGCGGGGTAAAGAATTTAAACGGGAGGTAACAATGCGTGGAATGTTTGTTTTGTTTTACCGTTTCTATTGGTTTATTCGCGTCGACCGAGCTTTTCCTTACATAATAAAGACCTTCTGCGAATTTAACCTAAAGTAAAAAGGATAGACACCTCACCCGATCTCCTCTAACACTCCATTACGTCATCGGTATGCGACTATAAATGAAAATAAAACGCTATGTACGCAGCCGGAATGAACGAAAGCGCAAAAAAAAGTAAATACGAGCAAAAAAAAAAACTGCGCCAACAATTCGCACAGCAGTAATTTGCGTATACTTTCCCCATCCTGGTTTCCGATCAAGATACGTATACGCATTTTCCGAAGAAAATTTCTTTATCGTTCGGTTATGTGTAGGTATCCATAGATATGGGCCCAGCCAGACGCCTACACGTATTTTAGGAGGTATTCTTGTTCATTTTTTTTCACCTCTTTCTACGGCACCTTATTTATCCCTCGCCCTTGTATCCTTCCAACTTGCTCTCCAGCTAATGCGATAATTAAACGGCTATTGTTCGAACTCGATTATTGTATTTTGATACGATTCGATCTCAGGTAGGTGTCTTTATCTGTTTCGAAATATATTTAGGTACAGTTGTAAAAGATTTTCTCGTTTGTATGCGTTCGATTGAGCAGACCACCCAAGAATAGAGCGGCGTTAAATACGTGTACTTACATACGGTTAGTTGTACGGATTCGATATGATATATTATATACGAGAAAATATTGTTTATCCGGTTTTAATTACTATTTCAAATTACGCATTCGACACGCAGAAGTACTGAAACCAGCTTTAGTCGGCGGCGAGATGTTCGGCTTCGGTGTGTCGTCGAGATTCCAAGATCACGAGGCTCTGAGCCATTAATCGATTAGTTGGAGAGACATCGATGTAATAAGTCCACTTGTTAGATATCAATTTACACAAAAACGTGAATTTTTACAAGAGATTCATTCCAAGTCATACATTCGAATGGATATGAGGAATTTTTGAAATTTTGAAGGTACTCAAGATAAAGAGCCTTAGTATGCGAGCAATTTTCACCTCAAGGATAGGTATCATTTTTTCAGTGATGAAAATATGGAAAGACTGAAGGCAAAAATGAACCTCGAATTCGAATTCTGTGACCTAAAACTAGTTCAAATTTATTCTCGTCTCGATTTTTCCAAAAATGGATCATTTTTTGAGAATATTCCGGGACTACGATTTGAAATTTGTGGAGGAAAGGAGGGGGATTTTTTGAAGCAGTTTAGGAATTCAGATGAGAGTGCTACAATGTTTTGATCAATTAATTTTTCTTTTTGACTCTAAACTGAACACTTGACTTAAGACCTACCAATTCAATGTTTCGAAAAATTTTCTCTCAATCTGCTTCTGGAAGAAGTTCCAACTCTCCCCTCACAATCACTTCACGTACGAGCTTTTCTCTTATTGTTTCACTATTTTGATTAACGAAACTGAGATGGGGAAAGGGCGGGCCTCATGGTAAAATTTTTTTGTTAAATGTACCTTCCATACTATTTTACCAACTATTTTTGCCTGAGAATACCAAATGTTTAGAATTTTGGTACTTTTTATAGTTTTTTTATGATCCAAAAAGTAGAGGTTTTTTTCTGCGAATCAGGTACAAGGTTTTTCATGAATTTCCTGACCAATTGTCATAAACATCGCGTCAAAAGAACACATAAAAATTTATCAGCTGCGTTAAAGTGCATTTCCACCTATTTTGAAGCAGTTCAAAAATACCGAGGGAAATTAAAATTTCGTCGAAGGCTTTAGAATATGGCTGAGAATGGGATAAATAGGTTATTGAAATTTAGCATAGGTAAGAATCACTTTTCAGCTTTTCGTCTCAAAATTGAACTAATTTCTAAAATTTTGATACAATTTTCCATAGTTTTGAAAATTTGTCAAAAATTAAATTGAGGGGAGTAGAACAGTTTTTGTTTTTTTTCGACTTTCCTTCTCCATCTACTTCATCATCAAATCCTATAATCTCGTGAAAGCAGGACAGAATCGAGCAGGGAGCAATAGGCAACTAATCCACCAAATGACGAAACTGCATCATTTTCTAGTCAGAAAAATAACCAAAATGTCCGTACCAAATCACAAAAATGAAATTTCGTGCTTTTCTGGTTTTTTTCATGCTATTTCAATGTTAACTGAACGGAAAATAATTAGCCATGCCTCGTTTGTTTTAAAAAATCCGAATTATTCACTTCATTAGAATTATTATAACAAGCACCTCACGCAAAATAGTGTGAGGTGTTATCAAAAGAATATGATAAACTATTTGTTTACCAATTAACCATGATTCGAACGATTCCCTCAAATCGATATCCACCTTTAACCCACCATCATTCATCAATTTCTGCTCAAAAAAGGCTTCACACATCCTCCTTCTTCTATTTCGCTCCTGCGACCACCCAGCCAAATTTCTACACTGGCCCTCCACCTGAAAAAAATTTCATCTTCAGCGTTCTGAGAACAAAAAAACCCTCCGAACGAGAATCCGATAAAAGACGACCTGTCGCAAAACAGCCTGTCTGCGAAAAATCAATAAAAAGTATGAAATGTGTGAGAGCAAAAGGCCGCTGCCGAAGAATGGAATCGGTTAAGAGACGGTCAACACGTCAGGACCCAAAAACTGACGACAGTTAACGCGTGTTCCCGCATTTTAATGCGCTCGATTTCTAATAAAATAAAAGAACGCGTTAAAATCTCTCCGCGCCCGTTCGCCCTGGATGGTCTTTTATTACACGCCACCTTCGCTTCGGTTTTTTTTCTCCACTCCGAACCGAGTTCGGCGGGTCTTGGTCGTCGTGGTCTTTCTCTCTTCGTTGTAGTTCATATACATAGAAGATATACACACAATTACGCGCGTACAATACACGCAGCGTGACAGGTAAAGGTCGTTAGTGAAATGAAACCAGCCGCTAAAAAGCAATAAAAGAGAGAAATTAACACGTTCAAATACACACACAACGCAAACATTCGGCTCGAAATCTTTTTTCTTCCTTTTTTCGGATCTCTTTTTTCCCTCTCCGCGCTTCTCGTCGTCTCATCTCGCAGCAGTGTCTATCGATACCTCTCTCTTCGCAATTTGAACCTCATTCTGATGCTGGATGCTTTACCCATCAAGGCTTATGGTTCATTGCGAGAATCAACAATTGACGTTTGAAAATTTCACCCTCTCACTGGTGTATAACCTAGAGAACGTACGAGCTTAATAAAAGCCCCTTTAAACGTACCACGAATTTGCCCGAAACGTTGTGCAACCCTCTGTCTTTGCTGTCGCGTTCCGGAGTCTCGCCGCCTTAATATGTTATCGCGTTAATTAAAATCATCTTATAAACGGAAACGAGGACGTCGTTTTGTATGTACATACAATGATACGCCATATTCGGCGCGTAAAATTTCATTCGCATTCGCATCCACCATTTCACACCTCTTTTAGCCCGGCTCGGCTGTAATCGTGTACACACGAAACTCGAGCAATTTACTTAATTCGATCTTATCTGATGAGAAAAATACTCCTACGAGTACGGTACAATTAGTACGCAACACACGTATACGCGTTAAATCGACGCATCAACAGAATACTACCTATGCCTAGTGCGAGACGTTTTCTCACCGTGTAAATTACTATCATTATCTAATATGCACGCCGGATGGACGTATGCATACGTTCGGTTTGACGTAGGTATATACGGGCGTTTTTATAAATACTCGTTTAAATACGATTTTCTACATCGGTGTTTGAATAGGGAAAAAATCATGGCGTTAATTTTTATGTCACATTTGCCATATACCTACTTGTACGTAAGTATACTTATCGAACCGATACGACGTCGTACGAGTATATCGAGTCCCTTATATGAAAATTTACGCGCGTGTTTTTGAGCTGAACTCAGGTAGGTGTACGAGACTTCGACGTGATTACGTGTTAATTGATATATTTTGGTGTGAGCGATATCGAAGCTTACAAGGAAGAACGAAACGACGCGACGTAAGTTTTCGAAATATGACGTAAGCTTCGATTAGAAAGATTGGAAGACTTATTTTGTACAATTCGTTCTCAAAGCGGAATGGTTTTTATGAAGGTACCCTTACGAGCATCCTGAATTTCTGATTTGAAAAATTGGAATAATTTGATACCTGTGAATTGTACAGCAAGGTTTTTTTGGCATCATCGTAAAATTAGAATCAGGATTAGGTCATCGTTGACAATGGACAATGGATAAAATTCGAATCGAGACCATCGTTGCAGACAGAATCAAGCAACTCCTCAAAAAAATTGACTGAAAATTATTAAAGGGCATAGGAGGATAAGAATGGTATCTGTTTCCTTAGAATCTGTTATTAAAAACTTGTTGAAAATTCAAAAAGCACATTTGCCAGCAGGAAATACCCTGAAAATGAACAACTTGAATTGTTTTCCAATTTAAATTGGGTTTGGACGACTCAAAATTAAAACAGGGTGTTCATATGGTCATGGAAGTCATGCAAAAGTCATGGATTATGCAAAAAAAATTACGAGGTCATAGAAAATTCATTGATTTTACTGTTGAAGTCATGGACTTTGGACTTTTCATTGGGCAAAATTCAAACAGGATTTAAATTGATTTTTTTTTTGTAAAGTTACAAAAGTTTTCTGGAAAATAAAGCATTCGATATTTAAAAAAGGTCATGGAAGAGTCATGAATTTGCAAAAAAAAATCTAGATAGACATCTTGTAAAACTTACATTATTTGCCAGAAAAAAACTGTTCTTTTAAAATTAAGAAGTTTCGGTACTTCAGGAGAATTTTTTTAGAATTATGTACATGTACCTAACACTTTTTGCAGTCTCAAACCAACAACCCTTCTCCCCAACCATGGGAATGATTTGTATTTTCGCAGAAAGACTCAAAATTCCCCCTTCCTCCCAAATCACTGCACAAAATGATCAAGATCAAAGAAAAACAAGATGAAACTTGATTTTTTTCACTTCAAGAGATTCATGGGGGTGGGGGAGGGGGGGGACTCCCGAGCCAAGTTCAGGATTTTTTCAATGGAGTACTTTTTCATTTTTTTTGGAAATCGACAAAGTTAGTGGAAATGAGTTTTGATTCCAGGCTCTTCATAAGATGGATTGATGCCTCTCTTTCAAAAAATTTGGATAATTTTCTCCAGTTGGAAAAATTCCAAATGAGTAGGGAATTTTCAATTTCAGTGCCCTCTTCTCCAACAATTCAAAGTTCGGTTCTTCCCTAAAAATTGGCAGCTTCGCCCATTTCAGCTGAAGACCTCAAAAGGGGTGTTGAATTTTGTCTGTGCTCTTTTTTTCATATGTGCTAAGAAGGAGAGTATGTTTCTTTAGAAAATTTATACTTTTAATTCGAAAAAATGAAAATAGTACCAATTTTCTTCATATCTTCGATAAAAAACGCACTTCAACACGCTTCGTCCACTGAAACTGAAACTCCACATCGAAAATTTCGAAACACCGAAGCAAAACCACTGATGCCATCAAACCACTACTGCTTCTCAGTTCCACATTACAAAATCATAAATCAAATTCAATTGACGATACTGCTCATCGCAATAAAACACAATCGAACGAATCTTCGACCATACCTCTGTATTATTCAACCATCGGAAAAATTCCACCGCCTGCTGGCACCGTAAAAAACCTCATTCGTTGGCCGGCTTCGGTCTGTCTATCAAATCGAAATTTCGCTCGATATACAAGTACGACATCCGAACACATACACTCAGCTCGCATATTTTATACACGTTTCGCATCGGGCCCGCGGGCAAGTTCGCAATAAACACCACATTAAGGTAATAAAGCCGCGCGTATTTAGCAGTTTCGTGAGAACTCCCAACCTACCGCGCTGTCTTCTTATCACGACACGTCGAAGAGTTTAAAGCCGCAGCCACCGAGCCAGTCATCTAGCGTATGAGAAAATGAACCGGTTCGGTTATTTGTCACCGTATATTATACCACACGTATACATACGTAGGTATCCGTCGTCGACTCCAAAACAGCCGACGACAAGACAAACCAACGAAAAAACACAACGCGAAAAATACTAAAAAATTAACAAAAAAATTCAACGCACACGAAAATTAAAAGGTCGAGCGTTAATAATTATATTAATCTTTGTGTTTTTCGACAAATAAAAGAATGTGGTCGTTTGGAAGTCGTTAAACAAATGTACATACGATTATTGTAACGAGCTCGAGAATATGATTCACCGTATGCCAGCCCAACTGTAAGAAGGTATCTACCTGTAGTCTTAATAAATTGTCAAACACGTATCATAAAAATCAACTCGAATGTCTTCTGCATACTGCAAACGACATTTCGACACATCGATGCCTACTTTATTCATCCTACAATCAATCAAATGCCATTTTCTGACAAATCGAAACTGCAAATTTGCTCATTTCCTTCGTGCAGACTTTCATGCTTCAATCTAAAAGTGAGGGGAAATATATCCTAGACTTCCCTGGCACACTGTACTCGAACTGGTCACCGAATACCATACAATGTAACTGCTGCTTGTTTTCACCATACAAGACGACGCTAATAAAAGCAGCAAAATTTCATGTTCTCGATTAATTGCCATAATTAGCGTCCAACAAGGCGAAATGTTTACGTGTTTCTTTCCTTCTGTTCTACAGTTCGACCACATCGGTATTAATTACGAGTCGTTGCATAGAGCTAAGTCGTAGACTGACTTATACACCTGATCTATCCCTTATTTGTAACGAGGCAAAAAAAAATCACAATTAGAATTCTAATTACGTCGTCTTGTGCTTGTGTACTGCATGAATTTGCGAAAAAAATTCCAATTGCTCATAGTTTACCGGATCGTACGCGTGCGCCAGCGCGAATACGATTAAGTAATTCGTACGAAACGTTATAGATCCCAAGGTTTCACAAATTCGCTAAACCATTATTCACTATTCACCGTTCCTCGTTCATTTTATACGTGTGCTCTGAGGTGTAGGTAGTTTCGATTAAGGAAAAAATCGTACGATTAGTATCGATATAATTCGCCTCGAGAGCGATATTTCGCAGCAGACGATGACCTCAAATCAAATAGAAAGATTGTAGAGTTTGAGCATGTGCTAGACTCGTGGAAAATCGTCGAAATCGAGATTTTCTTCCGTTTAACCTAACCTAACCTAACTTACGCGAGGATTATAAATTCATTTCCAATATTATACCGATTTGTTAAAGGAAAAAAGTACGAAAAAAACAGCTAATAAAATTAATCACTTCGAACGATCTGCGAGTTGATTAATTTTTAAACGAAAAGCGCGCTAAACTGGTTGTTTTCGATGTAAATTACACGTACCTAAGTACCTCGATCGTTTATCGCGTAAACGCGGAATTTTTCTTCATTTATAAGGTAAAAATGATGAAAAAGTACAGTTCAAAATATCGAGAAATAATGTACTCGTATCAGATTATTGAATTTTGATCCGAAGTGACCAATGGTCAGAGCATTGGTTGATGAGAGGGAGAAAGAAGACGGGAGGAAATAATCAAACCTTGAAGCATATACAATTTCCTGGCCCTTGCAACAAAATTTCAACCCCCTTCCTAATTACTTGTACGAAAAATTATAATCTTAAACAAAATGAATCGAAGACAGGGAACAGCTTGCTCTAATCCCAGAGCTCAAAAATTGTCATTATTATCATTATTAGCTGATTTTTGATGATGAAAAAATCAGCCAGGTATTAAAATTGAGCTGGTGTTTCATCTAAATATTAGTTCACTAGTTCAGTCGATAAGTCTCGTAATAAATGACCGAATAATCTGAAATTGTTATGAAATGTCAAGTGCCACAGGAAATAGAAGCCTGTTGAATTTGAGAAAAATCGGTGAATCGGTTTTTGAGATTCGCAATTAAAACTTTCAAACCCCTCTAGTGTCTTGAATAAAGCATTTATGTCGTCGTCTTCGTCGTTTTCTTATACGCGGTGGGCCGGGTGACCCATCTGCGGCGTGGAATCTTTGGACTCTCCTGAAATCCCTGAAGAATCATCTACTCT
>FIZU01062480.1:0-15870 GCA_900064475.1 Pseudococcus longispinus
CAAAAAAAAAAATTTTTAATTTTTTTTTTTTTTTTTTTTTTTTTTTCAATACTTAAATATGATTTTTTTTTAAAAACGAATGATTTCAGCTACGTACGTGCGAATACTCATTGATTATTATGTAATTATAATTCACTTTCAGAGAAAGTGCCGCAGGGGTTGCAATCGACATCGAAACCAAAACCGGAACCAGGAACACTTACATTTTTCATCAATACAAAAACCAAAAAAACTACCTCAACCACTTTTTATCACAGAAAAGAGATTAAAAATCAATCATTCGCACGTATAAATTCTCAAACCATTGTAAAAACCGAAATAAAAAACCAAAAACCGATCAAGTCTGGGAAAACCGAATCCAACAAAAAAAGTTGTTAGAAATTCTCTATTCAAAAACTGAACTTGAAAACCCAGAATCACCAAAACCAGAGCTGCCAACCAAAATTTTAGAAAATCCCTAGATCGTTCAAAATTAACTAGGAAAAAATCCTTAAAAAATCCTTAACACTTTTTTAGCCATTTTGTCGCTTTCATCAAATATTTGAGGTAAAATTTGGAATAAGCTCATTTTTTCATGTTTTTTATTCACTATTCGAGAAAAAAATAGTCAGGAAAAAAAATTTTCTAGAACAAAGTTTTTGAAAAAAATGACAAAAATCATAATATTTGGCGGGTACGGGCAAAATTTTTCCAAAAAATGATCTTTTTTAAGGTAAAAACAGGCATTTTACCATGTTTTTCACTTTGTTTTCTGAAAACTTCAAGAAAATCCTTGAACAAATCCCTAAAAGGCGAAATCCTTGAAATTTTTTCAACTAGTCAAAAATCCTCAACTTTAAGTATAAATCCCCAAGGTTGGCAGCTCTGACCAAAACTCAATTCAATGAACCAAAACCTAAACCAACGCCATCGATTTAAAACTACAAGAAAATCAAATCAGTTTCGGCAGTTTTTGGTTTTATTACGGGTTTTCAATGAAACCAACATTATCAAGTCGACAATATTCTAATTTTCTAATCAATGGCTAGTTGCAAAATGTGGTATGTCCAATGTCTACATTTTTCTTCAAGTAAGAAGTGGTAGGTACGTCTGTGTACCACGTTTCATTTGAATTAATTTACGATTTTTGGACATACCACATTTTGCTGAAATGCTGACTTCATGATTTTGCCACTAAGCCATTGCATTGAGGGCATTGCCTTTTGAAAAACAAAGAAAAATAGAATTTGAAAAAAATTACTGCAAAAATAAAAATCAAGATCAGGTCCAAAATCGCTTAAATCAGGAAGAGAAAATGTCAAAACCAAAATAAAAAACGAAAAAAGACCAAAAAATGGAAACATTGAAATCACCTCAACCGAAATCGAACCAGATTAGAAAAAATAAATTTTCAGCGAAAATTAACCAAAATCCCACACCACAATTTTCCAAATAAGGAGCAAAAGCCGAAAACCTGCACCATAAAAAAAAATTAAGAGATCAAAACCACCAACTACAACCAGAAATCTTAGAATATCAAAACCAAAAATCAAAATAGAACAGAAAACCAATTTTCATTTCTCAGCTAAAACCTAAACCGTCCTTTTCTCGTGGAATTTCATTTCGGTTTCGGTTTCGACCCCTAGGGGATAGGAGTTGCATGATACCTGCGCCGTACTCGCAGGTTGCGAACTTGTTGCGAACTAAAAAAAGCTATGTGCAAATTGATACTTCAAATTTCTGCACAAAAAAACCTATGCGCAAATTTAATTTGATGCAATCAACCTAGGCGTTATTTTTATTTTTTATTAAATTTCAAAATTATTGTAAAATGAAATGAAAGAATTCAAATATTCTTGATATTTTTCGTTAAAAAAAATGAATATTAATTAATATTATTCAATTACGTAATTTATTCAACCTTTGCCTATGCATGAAAAGATCATAAACGAATTCCAATTATCAAATGCTAACCATGAATGAAATTAGGGGTAAAGTAAAATATATACGAAGACTCGCCATCTTTGACTAAGTTGCTTCAGCCTCAGGTAAAATCTAATTTCAAAGAAAAACAGAAGCCCATCCTTTTCCTTTCTTCATACTGATTTTATTTACATGATAAGAACAAAAGAATAGACATTAGACAACTATAGTATACCACGATGATACACTTTTAAAAGAAAAACTCAACCCAATTGTTAACAAAATCTCATCCACGAAAAACCTCTTTCTTTCATCAGGTATAAACTTCATTCAACTCGGTTCTCATTTCAAGCCAAAACCAGACAAGTTGCATCGATAAAACAACTTACGAGTTACTTATCTGCTATTTTAGGTGTAAAAATTACACTAAACGATATCGTAATTCGTAACTATTACCGATGCATATGTATTTCATCGAAACGACTGCCAAACCACTAAATCGTATCAACTATCATTGTTAAATTATTCAAAAATCCAAGCTCATTCCATATCATTAAACTGGAACAGCTGACATTCTAAAACGCTTTTATCTTAAACGTTTGATCATTCGAATTCGAGTTTACATTCGTTTTAATACATAATTGTACTGGTGCGGCGTCATTCATTCGTTATATTGTATTATTCGCACGCAGATTTAGCACGTTTAACTGTCAAAAATTACACCACAAATATCACTAATACTAGCGATTAGCCTTTTAATTAGCGGATAGATACTTTCCCTTTCGATATTTTCAACCGTGTAAAATGTGATTTGCAAAAACATTCGAGCTACCCCTAAATGCGTGCTTTGCTTTACCGCACATAGCACAAATTACCGTTAAGCTAACCTATAATAGCATTACTGTATCGTATATACGTACGACTACGTTCATATCCTTCTATGTGCATGTATATAACTTGCCAGCAAATTTTAACATATTGTTTTGACATTTTTAAATCGGTTCGATTCTAAATACGCGATTATGAAATCCGAAGTAAGTTATAACATGAAGAAGAACGGTATCTGCAAGTTTTAATAGCTAATAGAAGCTCTCTCGACCAATCTACCGTAGATCTATTTTCTATCGTAATATAATATTCAAGATTAATAACTTACTTCTCGTTCTTTTTCGTATTTTTAATTTCCGAACAATCTTTATCTCTATCGATAATGAAATTAACTTTCAATCTTCCAATCGTCAACCTGATTGGCCAATCACTTATCACCAACCAATGGGAGTGAAGATGTAAATCTCCATCTTCATCTTCATCGTCACTATAACCTCGGCCTAACACAGTGTTTACTTTACCTCGAAGATCTGTCTTTTCGATCACCACGAACCGAACACAATGATGACAATACGTGAAACTGTTCAATATAAAATACTTTATTCAAAACAACATAACACAACATAAGAGTACATCAGAACTTCATTATGATTAAATTATTGCTAGACACATTAATGTACAAAAATATCCTAATTGTAAAATACACATCTGTACAAAAAACACGATCCTAATCTTCTATCTAAATTCGCATACCTTTGTAACTCAATGTTGTCACAGAGCAAACGCAAAAATGTCATGTTCCATCTTAGCCAGAAAATTTTACGCATTTTCTCTAGTTGTTTTTTTTCAAAATTTTTTCTTAAAAGCTTGATATGTATAAATGATATCTTGTATCATTAGCAATTGAGAATATTTACGCACGTTGGCAAATAAAAACAAACAAAAAAAACAGATTACAATTATTAATTTGCTAGTAAAAATTTTCAAAATTACGTTATTCTATCACAATAATTACATTTTATACACAAAAAAAATGCATTTAAATTGTATAAAGTCTATCACTGATAATACGATATTGTACTTGAAAAAAAATTACAACTAGAACAAAAAGAAGAAGGAAAATAATAAAGAGTGTAATAATTAACAAACCCTATATAAATCCCCACAAAGGGGAGCTTTTATAGTCGGTATCGGAACATTAATTTATATACCGGTATAATTATATAAATGGTCGAGTTAACATAGGAAAAAAAAATACAAACTTAAAACGTAACAACTAAAATTATAGAAACAGAAAAAATCTCTAACATTTTACATCGAATGAAAATTTCAAATTTCGAGATAATAGAGAGAAAAAAAACACCGGATAAATATGATTTGTTTTAATGTCCGGAAAAATTTGTTAAATAAAAAACGTAAGATATCAACAGCGTTTCGAGGATTGGGGAGGAGGAAAGAGAAAAAATAGGTAATAAAAATATGTAATATGTGTTTGATGAAGAACGTCGTCAATTTTGAATATTTTTGATTAATAATCGGAATCCATTTCCTTCTTTACTTTGGGAGCTCGGGCTCGTCTTTGGACATTTTTACGATTTTGATGAGTTTCCCTGTGTTTTAACATGTGATCTTTACGTATAAAGCCTTTCGAGCACACGTCGCAATTGAATGGACGCACGTTGGTGTGCAGACAAACGTGTCGACGCAGATCTGTCTTGTGATTGAACTGTTTTGGGCAAATTTCGCATTTGTAGGGTTTATCGCCGGCGTGTTTATCGGAATGTACTTTGAATTGTTCGGTGTCTAGGAATCGTTTACCGCATCTGCCGCATTTGAACGGCTTGAACCCGGAATGGAAACTTTTGTTGTGCTGAGTTAGGTAGCAAGCTTTGTTGAAATGTTTGTGGCAAAGTAGACAGGAGTAGCCGCGGTTGACCGGAGGAGAAGCTTGCTCGACGGTGCTGCTGGTGACGTTGGTATCACGGACGGGCGAATCTCCGCTGCGATCGCCGGCCAGATCCTGCTTGATTTGGACTAGCGGCTGTTGCGGACTAATGGTATCGGTTCTTTCGACCTTGATGTACACAGGCTCCGGTAGTTTTTCGTTGTTTTCGAGATTCTTCAGTAACATGTTGGCGGCGGATTCGACGTCGTTCGACGTGAACAGTCCCCCCACGTTACCCCCGTTATCTAACGTGTTCAAGAATTGCTCCAAACCGAGATTTTGCGAATTCCACGGATTTTTCTGTATACACGAGAAGCTCGGCAACGGCGGTTTGCAGTCGTCATCCGTGTTCGCTGGCATCTGCGGCACGTTAGTGGTCAAGTTACCATCAGTAGTATGGTGGGTGTGGGTCGTGGTAACTTGATGGAGGGTAGAAACGTGGGGGGCCTTGAAGTTTGGGTAAAGGGTGGTCGGCGTATGTTGCTGAAAAAACTGCATGGTGTGAGGCTGCTGAGGAGTCACTCCGAAAGGCAGGTAGTTCGTATGGTTGGAATGCGGAGGAAGGGAGGTAATCGGGGACGGGGACTTGATTAAGTCTGAGGTGGGCTGGGAATAGGAGGGGTGATGAAGCAGGCCCCCCGGAATCTCCGAGGGACCTGCCATCAAGTTTGGGGAATTGTGTAAAAAAGCGGCGTTCGGTGGCATTTGCGACGAATTACGAGCCGGCGAAAAGTTATCGTTGAGTTTGTTCGGCGGCGTATCACTGGCTTCCGAAACCGTGCTCGGCTCGTTCTTCACTTGGCGACTAGACGAGTACGTTGGGTCTTTGTGCGGATGATGATGGGCGCTGACCGGCATCGAGGCCGGATCCGGGGCGCCGCTTTGTTTTACCGCGTTCTTATGCAGCGTCGTGTTGTAATGACGCTTCAAATGGCCCGAAGATGTGAACCATTTGTTGCAGGCCGAACAGTTGTACGTTTTTGGTCTGCGAGCTTCGTTCGACTTCCACGTACCGTTCGTATTCTTACTGCTACTTTTTGAGGAACTTCTACCAGTTGGATTGTCTGAGGAGGAGATCTGTGTCGGCGTCGAATTCACATTTGGATTCTGCTCGTAATACGGAGACCGAGTTGATTGTAAATTTTCTATGTTCTCCGTCGTCGTAGACACGCTACCTGCAATACAAAAGAACACAAAATGACCACCTTTCAATACACACGCACGCACACAATAGCGAAAAATTCCCGCCAAAATGCATCCATCATTGTGTTGTCACCACGCAGGAGATAATTACCCCGGATGTTTTTTCCAACTTTCAAGATTCGAGCATCGAAAGACAAAGAAATGTGCATATAAATGTACTTCATAAGTACATCTGCATAAGACAAATACTTGGAATCGCAACAAAGACCACCAAGTTCAGCTTTACTTATATGAGTATGTATAGGCGCCAAACATTAGACCAAGACACAAAAGGACAATAGCCTGAGATTTGGTGGTGCTGCTTCAAGGTGCTGAAGCAGACAGCAGTCAGGAAGTTAAGTATAAATCAAATTTGGTACAATGTTGAATAAAATCTGTCAGACTGCTGTTTTTTGCTAAACTGTGGGAAAATTTATTGAAAAACAAAATTTTTCACAAACTATTGAAGAACTGGAAACAAAAATAAGTACATCTGGAATCAAGTTTTTTCTTTAAAAAAATTTAGAATATTTAGATCGAAAAATAAGGGTAGATTAGGTACCCTTGTCCAATATTTTCTTCATTTTTTCAATAATAAAAATTCTAAAACCAGTTGTTAATTCGAATTCAAAATTGTTAGGAATGCCTATTTATAATAATCAAAATTAGATATTCGATTCAAGAAAAAAATCTTTTAATAATTTATTCTGACTGAATTTGAGCTTTCAAAATGACTAATTTTTCATCCTCAATTTTAGTAGCAGAACAAAAGAACATTGATTCTAAAATATTGGTTATTGAAAAACTAAAAAACAGAAAAAAATTCTAGATAGGCACCAAAATATTAAACCTGATGAATAAATAGAAAGGTAATTATTTTCGAGGTAAATAGGTACGCATCTTTGTTCTAAGTATACCTACTTATTAATCTTCATCTTTGAAATACAAATACGAAATTGAAAAAATTCAAAGCTGAATTTCAAAAGCGAACCTGCTGGTCTCCTCTTCATTTTTTATCATTCTCACAAATTCTTCGAAAAATTGAAAAAGAAATTCAAACTTTCACGAGAACGGTAAGAATTGTTCAAAAATTGGGTAGTTTTATAGTAAAACTCTTTCAAAAAAAGACAGCGAATCTAGTAAAACTTCTCAGCATCCAAACTGATAGGTAGAGATGTACCTACCAACGAAACATCCTCTAAATTCTCAACACATATCGGTTCAATTTACCTACTACTCGATTGCAGCTCGTTCTCATCAACGATACCAAGCTTAAAATAATTGAAACTTGAAATTCCTCATTTAAGTAGGTAGCTATTTACAGCACATACTTCTACAGCTACACGTATCTACTATAAAATTAACAATTAACGAGTAATAACTGCAAATAAAGTACATACCGAAATCAGGCGAAGGTAAAGGTGTACCGCCTTTGCCATTCGTGGCACCGGGATGAAAATAGGAATTACGAAGATCGCTATCCTGGCTATCCTCGCCATTAGGCGGTTGGTAGACGTGCACTTTATGCGAATCCAAATCCAAAATCTCAGCCTGCGGTTCTGCTGGTCCACCGTTGACCGGAGGATTGCCAAATCTTGGATTAAACGAGTGTATACCGATGGAAGGTATAGATCCGTGGGCTACATTGTAATGATGCAACATCTCCGCCTGCAGCGGACTGAGGAAATCGCATTTGTCGCATCTAAACGGCACCGGTGGACCGACCTGATTACGAGGAGGTAATTCTCTAAAGCTTTGTTTGTAATAAGGATGATAACGTTGATCGTTGACGGGAAACGAGTACGGCGATGAGTTCTGTACGATAGGTGATGCTCTGGAATACTCTTGCGAATTCAGCATGTAATTATCGGCGTAATGCTGCTGGTGCACATCGTACATAAGATCGCGCTGTTGTACCGGCGGTAATTGAAATTCGCGGTTATCAGTACCGGGTGATATAGCGGTCATGACGGTATCGTTTGAATTCTCGATGCTTTCGAATTTAAAGAAATTATTGTTGTTTTCAGTCGCTTCAGCATCTGGTGGCTGCTCTGTCCTGGCAGGCTCGGCGGCGCGATCGCTGTTCGAATGTGTGTACTGGAAATGCACTTCCGAAGAACAGTGGTCATGAAACGCGGTATTACACGATCGACATCGAAGGGACATCATAAGCGAAAACGTACTTCAATCTCATCCCCCATAAGTGATGGATAACGTCTGATAACACATTAATAAGAAAAAATTACTCCGACGAGAAATTAGGAAAAAAAATTAAAACGTAAAAAAAAAACAGGCGACAAAAATTATTTACATTCCGACGATATTACAATGAAAATTACTTCAACACGCGCGAGGGTGCGAAATATTACACTAACCGGTCGACATTCCTCACGACTGTAGTATGCGAACCAAAAGTGGAACTTGTACTAAATGCTATGAAGACTAAATTGTTAAGACGACCGATGGCCGTTTCTTTAACGCGTTCATCCCCACTGTTACTCCGGCGGCGGACGATACGCAACCACTGCCACTTGCTTCCCTACCTGTTTCCGCACACCACTAACCCGTACGTAGCCAGGGATCTTATTTTCATTCGTAAACAGCGGGTATCTGATTGGCAGGGGACATCGAGAATGTAAAAATTAACCCCTTCCAACCTATTCTCGAGCGACGCTAAACATTTTGCACGTCTTGCAGATTCAATTTGCCCAGTACGTGTATATATGTGCTCTTTTTTTTCATTTTTCTTCGTCTCTTCTCTTTGTGTATTCGTATTCGTACTGCTTTCACCGGAGAATATTCATTTTTCTGCACAATGTACCTACGAGCATTCGAAACGTAAATGAAATTTTTGATTTGATAATTCACCAGAGTTTACCTTACGTATACCATCGTAGAAATAATGTACATACCTACGTGATGTTCTAGCAACTTGAATAATGATTTAAATAAATTATTAGGTTCATTTTTTAGATAAAATAATTTAATTATTACTCGAAAATTACATTTTTTGATATTAATAAATTAATTTGATAAGCGTTATCAATTAGGTAACCGTTGTTTCATTTGAGTGAATAAACAAACAGTATTTGCAATTTTGAACCAATCTCAATCGTTTATGATAAGCATATAAACCAATCAGGTTGAAGAATCTGTAGGTTTGTTTGTCCACTCATAAAACGAAGTATAAACCTATTTTTTTTATAGCCTACATTTTTTATACCTATTTTTTATAGGTAAAGTCTGGTAAAGTGGTAGATAACATTGTGTACTCTTCAAATTCGTCATTTAACCGAAAACCTAAAAAACAAAAAGCACGATAAATTTTAATTTTTTTTAAATACCTAACTGATTATTAATTTTTAAAAAGAAATAGTTATACCTATTGGACATATCTATAACTGGTTAACTACTTGAAATAATTCAGAATCTTAACAATTTTATTTCAGGCATTAGATACCTATTTCAAGTTCATCAAATTAGCATTTTCTCTCAAACGATCATCAAAGAATTAGAAATCCATATAGAAATAGAATAGAAATAAACCCGAATCAACTTTCATCCTACGATGAAAAAATTTCCATTAAACGAACCCCCCGAACCATCGATTTAATTAGTAACACTCGAAATGGCCGAATTATTCGCCAGAACGGGAATATTCATATAATCATATCCACAAAAGCCTCTGTTTGCAACTTCAATCCACGTTCCACGTTTCAAACTACAGTATCATCTCATCTCTCGCACCATCCACCGTTATCATCGCATTTCGCCGAAGCAAATTACATTATAATACGACGAGCAGCAGCGAAATTTGCTAAATTTTACGACTTGATTTTACTAACATGAATTTTCGCCGCATTCTTTCTTCGTTTTAAATATTAACTATGTTTTCACATGAGACCGCAAAATGGCGCAAAACGAGAATAACGCGACGGTGGTAACATTTCTATGTTGTAAAATCGAACCCCCGAAACGAGCGATAATGAAAATTAGCATTACAACGGCGAAGCTCTTCACCGGATAAGGATAAATTTATTTTAAATGTATGCTCATTTTTAGCCCTGGCAAATGTTCGCGATGCTAAAATAATTATGTTATTTTGTCCATAAATAAAGATTAATATTTTACAAAACTCAACTTGCGAAATTTCATCATGTTAAATTGAACCTTGATAAGATTTATAAATGAATTAAAAAATCAAATTAACTCGTTATCTAGGTTTTATGTTCGGCAAATTTTCACCCTCGTTTCGAAAACCAGTAGGTATAAAAAATTGCGAATGGAATTTTTCCAAGGCTGAAATTTTGCATTTTTTTTTCCTTTTTACAACAATATAAAAAATAATTACCAAATCTAATACCCCACAGCGGTGATTAAATATGGTAAGTTGAATGAAAGTGTATTAACGATGAAACGCATTCGTGCAAAAAAGTTGAGAAATTTCATTTTGTCAAAATGAGCGTCAGCAAAGTTGTAATAATTGATTTTAATTGAGCTGGTAATAATGAGAAGCAATCAAATGTACAATTAAATATTCAAAGCGAACAACCTTTCAGTTTAGAAAATCCCGAGAGAAAAGCATTGTTTCGTTAACCGAAATTCATACTCGCACAAGAGACCCGATCAACAACGAGTAATACCTTATCTATTGATACTTGTGAACTTTGCAGTATTTTTTTCTTAGAAGATCTTTTGTTTAAATGCGATAAAAAGACATAGGTACTCGAATACCTGCAGTTAGTTTTCTTTTTTACGAGGGAGTTATTTTAATGCATTTGTTTAAGATCATTTTTCATAGCAGGTTTACACGAATGTTGCACATTCGAACAGGTCGAACAAATTAAAAAACACGAAAACATTTTAAACAGATGTAACACAAGGTGGATGGTGTCTTTTTTGGTAAGATTTTTATAACAGGTATTCGATACAATAAACAGTTATAACGTTGAGGGTGCAAAACGCCTTAGGATACGGTTCAAGGTAGACCGGATCAGCAACAGGTTTTTTGTTCTGTGTAATCATTCATTTGGACTGATAGAACGGATAAAAACATCCCTTAAACAACAACCAAGTATGACGAGAAATATAATAATTTAGCTCTCGCTATGACTAGATTTCCAAACGTAGGTAAAGTTTTTATCAACTTTGTATAAAAACTTCAATGAGATACATTTGCCATGAAATAAACGAATGTAGATAATTTATCTAGGACCTGTTTCAGTTTCCAAATGCACAGTACCAAAAAATCTCCAACAAAATTATGCGTATAAATCAGCGAATTAGAAAACAGACGTATTTCTGTCAATTTCAACGTTTAACGTAAAAATTACCCGTTGGATTTCCCACAATTTCACCGACGGTTTGTTTCGTCAAGATTATCTCAACAACGAGAGGGTTTAACGTTTTTCTTCAAACCTCTCGCGTCGCTTTTATACCAACTTCTTATAAGTTTGAAAAAAGTTGTAAATATCGGCCAACTGTTGAATGGTTTGTTATAGTCTTTTGAGATGGTTAAGATGGTAAAGTTGTATGTGTTTAATGAAGCAATTTATTATTACGCTTTTGATGCGGTAAGTGGGGTATAAATTAAAGTATCTTTTGGTATTCGCTTTTCTGAACGGAATTAAGAAAATATTCAACGTTGGTAAAGTGTTTAAGTGTCGTAATTTTTCGCGCTTTTAAAATTTCACCGGTTATAGACTTTATCAAGTAGATTTTCGAGCTGATAAAAATATGTCTTTTTACATTTTCGAACTTCGAAAACGTTGGGCGATATTTACTTTATCTAGCGTGGTTTAATTTACATGTTCATTGGGCGATGTCCGTATCTAACTTGAAAATAGCTACGTATTTTCAAGTACCTACCTAGGTACTTGGTTACCTGTACATAAGAACTAAGAAGTAATCTATCGAATATTCATAAATACCGAATGCCTAATTAATACCCAAACAGCAGTGATGCAAAATAAAAATTTTTTCTGTATTGATAACAATAGTAATGCATTTTTTTTCGAGTTTTAATTAAAAATCAATTGAAATGTAATTCCTAATTAGTCAATTTAAACAAAATTTACATTAAAAAGTGAAAAAATCGTTTAGATCGTTTGCAATAGTTGCAATAATATTGATAACAAGTAACAACAATCGTTGAAAATTTTTTTGTTATATTGCATCACTGCTGTTTTATCAATTAGGCACTTGGCATCCGGTATAAAGTTATCTTGAAAACTCACCAAATCTTCTTCGTAGTCCAAGATGCGTATACTTCATCAATTTTTCTACAATTCTTACTGTAGTGACAGCAATGTGATATAGAATTAGCTAAACTGTTGAAAATTAATCAATTATTCCTGAAGTAATATCAAATTCGAGAAAATCTGACAAGAATTCATCAGAAATTCATATGAAAAATTCTCCGATCAAAAATCAAAATAAATAAATAAAAATAAAGTGAATAACCGATGAGCCTTGAATATAGTAGGTAGGCAATTCGTGTGACACTTCAGTATTCAGGAGTAATTACCGTAATTACAGAAAAACCAAATGACCAAAACTAGGTTCAAGATTTATTTTTTTCTTTTAAAAGAAACTTCTATTTCCAAATAACCATTTATCACTCCTACAAAAAAGTAACGCCAAATTGGTAAAACAATGAAGCAAATTCAACCTTCATTTGCTCAGATTTTCTTGAAAAATCCAAAAACGCCAAAAAATAAATATAAATTCAATTATACAATCATATATTTCGAATTATTACGTAACATGAACGATCAAATACATAAACTAATGATAAGCATAGAAAAGTTTCAATACAACATTACAGAAAAATACAAGGTGATTACAATCTGTCAAGCAGATTAGCAGATAGGATACTAAAAAGTACAAAAAAACGGTTCACGTTCAACGTCGACATTATTTAATAAAAATAAATAACGTAGACGTAACATCTCGCTAAAACAATTAAAGTCTTCATTTAAAAACAAAATTTCAAATAACAAATAAAAAAAATACAAAATTTTGGTTATCTTTGAGTTTTTGGAACACGCACAAGACAAAAAAATCCGTGATCGCGTTAAAATAATTTTTATAAAAACTCAAAATGAGAAAAAAATTTCACTAAAATGAGATCCGAATAATAATTTAGTACGTTAGACAAAATATACACAAGATACACACAATTGTTCACTCGAAAATAAGAAAAAAATTAGGTAAGGAGAACAGGAAACCGAATTGATTTTAAAAATTTGCTACTTAAATAAAAAATATAAAACAAAGATGTACTTCTGCGAGATACATAATTTAAAAGAAAAAAAAAATAATCGGCATCTTTGATTAAAATTCTCAAAAGTAAACAATCGAACACGGTTCCAAGACAGAAGTGGCATTTCTTCAGCAACGACTCCGACGATTCATCGGACGTCTTTTTTTGATATGGTAAATTCAAAGCTTCGAAAAGGACCTTTAATTTATTCAGAAAATTAAAAATCACCGAGCATATGCAACGATCATTTCCTTCTTGTGCGAGCTCGATTTCGTGTATTTCCTCCGGCTCCTATACTAAAACCTCCGGTAGCACCTGAAACTACGAACGAAAAAAACGATTAGACGAATTTTGGCCAAAAATGCTCATTTGTAAGTTTAATTCGTAACTTACCTGTATTGGCGCCAAAAGTAAACGGTTGATTTTGCGGAGCAGCTTGCTGAGGTGCGGTTCCGAATTGAAAAACGGGATTTTGCGCCGGTGCTGGTGCACTGGCAACGTTATTACCGCCGAATGCGAACGTATTTTCGGCAGGTTTGGCGGGCGTTGCTCCGAAAACATTACCACCGAAGGGTGTCGATCCTCCGGCGTTGAAATTGAACGACGACGTTGAATTATTAAAGCTAGGTGGTTGAGCAGGAGCGGTATTTCCAAAAGGAGTCGGAGCTGGTGTTGTTCCGAATGCTGCGGGAGTCGATTGCGTCTCAGTAGAACTTGCACCGAATGTGAATCCAGCGCTACCGCCGAATAATGGCGGGTTCGAAGTACCGAAAGATGCTGGTTTGGGGTTTTGAGGGAATACGGACGGATCAGAAAACATGGTGCTGCCACCGGTTCCAAAAGCTGGCGGCTGACTGGTACCGAATGTAGGAGTAGATTGAGTGGTGGCGTTACCGAATGCGGAATTTGCTTGAGGTTGACTCGAGCTAGTTCCGAATGTTAGAGTTGGATTCGACGTGGCGCCAAAGGTCGATGGTTGAGAGCTAGAGGTATTACCGAAGGTAGAATTGCTTTGAGGAGGGTTACTCGTAGTACCAAATCCTCCGCTGGTAGCCATACCGAAAGATGTATTTTGCGTGTTGCCGAATGATGGCACCGAAGGAGGTGCAAATGAGCTAGCTGTTGTGGTCGTGTTGAATACAGGAGTCGGGAACGAAGGTGCTGGCTGAGTTGGCTTAGCGTCGAATTTCAAACCAGTATTCGTGCCGAAAGAGGTCGGTGCAGACGAGGTGAATGATAATACTGAGGTTGTATTGAAAGACGATGTCGTAGCGGTGCCAAAAGCTGGTGTTGATACGCTGAAAGCTGTCGGAGCCGTGGTCGTAGTTCCCAACGAGAATCCATTGCTGGAAGTATTCGTCGCAGCTCCGAAACTAAATCCGGTACTCGAGTTGGTGCTTGGTGCGGTACTTTGACCGAATTGGAATTGAGCACTCGGCGTGGTGTTTGTAAACGAAGGTACAGAATTAGAAGACGTGAAAACAGGGTTCGAACCAGACGTTCCGCTGGCCGAAGTTGAAATAGCGGTGTTACCGAACATCGTAATACTGGACAGAGGACTTTTCTGAACATTTTCAGCAGGTTTGGCGATATTACTGCTCGTGACGAATGTATTTCCAAATTGCGGCGTACTCGAGGAACCGTCGCTTTTGGGTGGATTAGTTTTCGCAGCTATACTGAACGGTGACGCTGTCGTAGCTCCGAAACTCATAATAGGAGGGTTCGACGTAGTGGTATTGACTGCGTTTATGGAAGAATTCTGTTGCGTAGATGATACAGAAACATTGAACGAAGCTGAATTCACCATCGAAGTGGCATTGGTGAGCGAAAGGCTGGGAGCAGTGCTTACAACACAGGGGAATAAAAATCCACTTTTCGGGCTACTCGCAACGTTGGTGGTTTCAGCCGTTGTAACGGCAGATGACGTAAACGAAACCGAATTATTGCTAACGGGCGCTTGAGTCGTCTCGATTCGATTTTTATCCTGCTCTGGTTTAGAAGCAGGATTTGATTTAGGGATTGAATCGACCGTATCTAAGCCACCTTGGCGATTTCCAAACAGTAATGGATTCGAATTTGGACTCGAATTGAAGGTCGAAGACCCGATTGGGTTCGTGTTGAAGGTAGAATTATTCAATAAGCTAGAATTGAATACCGCCGATGGATTAGTCGTCGGATTACTATCTGGTTTGATTTGAGAGTTCGTAGAAGTGTTTTCGAATGTTATATTGGTAGAAAGATCGAGTTGCTTGGGTACTGGTGGCGATTGCATTGGAGGTCTCGGCGTAAGGCTGCCACCGAAAGGTTTCTTTTCAGCAATGTTGGGCGTAGTTTGCGATAACAGCGGATTGAACGATGGTGGTGGATTATTTGGCACTATTTCAGGTATCGCTGGCTCGATTTTGTTTTGATTTTTAGCTATTTCTTCAACTATACTGTTTTCGTAGAATATTACACTATCGTCCTTTTCACCTGAAATGAGTTTCAGTCGTTAAAATAATTGATAAAACTAGATAAAGTAATACGAGATAAGAACTAATACTGCGAATGAACTTTATCACCATATTGATTACTAGAAGCTTAAATACATCTACAGTCCAAATGGCAAAAAGTGGTCTAGAAATCGAATTCAGTTGGCTTTTTGTAAAAACCCCTAATTTTCAAAATGGCTCCGACCCTAAAAAATTTTTTACAGCTTGGTAGCGGACACTTCCCTCACTCCGAATATATGTTTACTTCATGTGGCCAG
>FIZU01062496.1:0-17045 GCA_900064475.1 Pseudococcus longispinus
CTGCTTTCTCATACCCACACCATCTCCTGAAACATCAAACTCGCGCATGCGGAATCGCATTCCCGAAAAACTCTGTCAGAATTCTGTTCCACAAGATTTCAAGTATTCTAGGAGCGGTCTATATAAAAAGTATATGGTCGATGGTTTCAAGGGGAAATGGTCAAGAAAATTACACTGATTCCAACGAATCATTCAGTTTTTTCTTGCTTCATTAGGTTGGAAGTTATTGCGAAGGGGGGGGGGGCGGCGGCGGCGAACTCGCGATTTTTCGCAAATAAAATTTTGTTGAGGCAACCTAATGATGTTGAAAAAGTAATTTCTGTGGGAAATAGTGAATAAAGTTATGCTGATTCCAGCGAGCTTTATTAGGTTTGGAGTTATGTCAAAAAATGTCGAAAAGTCAGGTTAAGGGGGTATAATAACTGGACCGTTACCCCTATTCTTTAGACGAATGTATATATATTTTTATTTTTTTGACAAAAAACAAGACCTTGGAATTGGAATAAATGGTTCTAAAATGGTTCTGATAATCGTTTAAACTTTCACCAGAAATAAATTACTGTCAAAATCTTTAATTTCAAGTTATATTTCTTCAAAATGACTATTTTCAAAAAACAGAACATAAACCCAGCGATTTTGATAATTTTTTTGCCACTCGCATCTGTAGTATCGATACCATGCAGTATCGAACTACAGAATATCGATACAAAAGTAGTCGATACTTCGCGCAAAGTATCGAGAAAGTATCGCCATCCCTACGCCGTATTCATAGTCTTAGCTCAGTAGTACTTCTGTACTTCAATGTTTCTGAAGATCTCTTCTGACAACGCGTGTTCTTCATTCATCGCGCTTTCACACCAAAACAGTGCGGATATAAACGTATCATATATTTAGAAACGGATATTGTGTAACTATGTGAACTAATATGAAAACTGAATAACGCGTTGAATTAGGATTCACAGATGAGTAATAATTTCGGTTATGTTCGAGTTTTTTAGAATTATTTATATTTGATATTTTCGAAACCAATAGGTAGATGTTTGATTTTGTTATAAATTTAGAATCGTTTTTCATTCATTTTTGAAAATTATTCACAATTTAAATATTTTTAAGTCGGTCCTCGAGTATATAGGTACATGATAATGGGAACTTATGTTAATATTTGTGCATTATTTTTTTTCGCGTGTCACTTACTAACTATCCAGGTAGGTACTTAAATTACGATATACTGCTAGTTTGTGTGAAAATACCTTCATATACCATTACCTTTTCTGTTTTTTTTACTTTGTAGATGAGCTATGGTTATGAGCTTAAAACTTTCCGTTGTAAAAACAGCCAGCCCGAGTATATACGTAATGAGCGGTTTTGTAACGGTATCGAAAATTGCGATTATGGTGAAGATGAAGGCTTTGGTTGCAGACGAGTAAGAAAACCTCTCATACCTGTATATTTTGGAAATGAATTAGAGGACTGGAAGTAGTTTAAAAATTCATTTCATTGGGTTTCTACAATTTTTAGTACAGTTGCGGTATAGGGAAATTCTCATGTGACAGTAGCAGAAGATGTTTGAATATCACCGCACGATGCGATACGAATAAAAATTGCGATGATGGCACCGATGAGTTAAATTGTGGTAACGATGTTTGTTGTGTTGTGTCACGGACCATTTATAGCATTCTAGGATATTCAAGTCGAGTCAAAGGCGAATCAGCGGGTTTTAAATTTTCAAGCAAAGAATTTCTCTTCAAACTTGTGGTTTCTCTCCATTCGTTGAAAATTTTAACGATTTTTCAAAAATGTTAGAAAAGATGATAAAAACTGATATTTTTTGAAAAAAAATCAAAGGATTTCTTATAAAGAAGAATTTGAAGGTTGTTAAGGATTTTCAATTTCACTTCGTTTCATATAATGTAGCTAGGTAGCTAGGTGTAGGTACATAGACATACACAATTTGAAATTTTCCCAAATTTTAGGTTGAAATGCAATCATCCAAACGAATTTTCGTAAATGAATTTCGTAATGGAGTTTATTTGAAAATTTTCTAAATCCAGTTCCAAGTACAAAAAGTCAATAAAAACCTGAAAATTTTTCTAAATTCAAAAAAGTCAGACAAAATATCTAAAAGTTAGCCTAAGGTAAAAAGTTGTCTGACAAAATGTCTGATTTGAACTTTCTTGAAATTTCAAAGTCCATAAAGTTGAAATTTTCCAAGTTCAAAAATTCATTTGAATTTTTAGAAATTTTTAAAGTCCAAAAAAGTTTGACAAAATGTCTGAAAGTCAGCGTAATATCTGAAATTTTCTTCGGAAAGTTTATGACAAAAAGTCAGCATCAAGTGTCTCTGAAATTTTATAAGGCCAAAAAGTCAATGGAAATCTGAAAAATTTTCAAACTTGACAAAATGTCTAAAACTCATCGTTAAGGAATTTTGTGACAGAACTTCGTGATGGAATTTCGTCACATTTTTCGTGAAATTACCCATAGCAAAAGCATGTCCGTTGAACTTGAAAGTATCACATTTTTCACTGAACTGAAATGATTTTTGACACCAAAAACATGGAGGAATTCAATGTTGCAAATCCAGAAAATCTAAACTCACTGCTTCAACTTTGGCGCAACTTCGGATTCACGACAACACCAGAAAGCTCACTCAGTACATAATTTTTAGAAATAAGTACCTAGTTATGTTGTATTTTAATGTTTTTAGAAGATGAAATTAATGTAAAAAATTGCACAAGGAAAGATAAATTTTTGTGTCGTGATGGATTAAGGTGTTTAGATATAGAATACACTTGCGATGGTTCATGTAATTGTTTTGATTGCTCCGATGAGAATGGAAATTGTTCCAAAACTGGTAAGACAGCCCATCACCTGGTAATTGAAATATCTATTTATAAAAAATAACTCGTAGGTGCTTATTTTTCATTTTTATTAATTTTTAGATTACGCTGTTCTAAAGAGATGCCCTAATGCGTATCTCGTTACCGCGAATGGTCCACAATGTCTTTGTGATTCGAATGATGATCAGAACTACATATATTACTTGTAAAAGTGAGTACGAATGCATAATTTTATTATACTTCCTTACGAAATGATTTCTATCGGCGAAAAAGGAAATTCTTCAAATAAAATTTCACACTTCATTGTATTTAAAAAAAACTCTTTTCTTCTCAAGTTTTTACAATAGGTATTATGAAACTTTCTAAGATATTTGATAAGTTGAATTACAAAATTTTTCCTGCAAACAAATCAGAATTTTTTCCAAAGAGATTTATATTAAAAAAAAATCAATTTCGTTCGACCTGCAAATAAGAAATTTACCGACAAATTATCGATTAAAAAAAATAATAATAAACAAGTATGAAATTTTCCAAATAATTTTCCACATCGCCTATTTTACTTATTTATAGATATTGAAAGATGCAGTTCGTATTCTTCTTGTGAGCAACATTGCACAAAATACAAAAGTAAGACTCAATGTTCGTGTTATGAAGGTTACCATCTAATTAAAGGCACGGAGGGCTCGTGTAGGAGTAATGGTAATTATGTTTTTGATTTTGTATGAACTCTTTATAGTAGTTTTACGCACATCTAAAAATCCGCTCCACCCTCTGTACACTTTCATTGTACGAAAGATTCCTTCAATATACCAAATTGAAATACCTTTGATAAATATTGCAGATCGGTATGAAGACGCAATTCTATATGTCACTATGTTTAAAATAAAATTGCTGAATATTTCTTCCAAGACCGTATCGATAGTGCAAAATGGAATTCAGAATTGCACAGTTTTATTTGCTGCAAATAATTATGCCTATTACGCGACATTATTACCTGGTAATAGAGGGAGTATATTCAAATCGCCATTCATCACTGGAAAATCCCGAAGGATTATTGAAACTGGTATGTAAAAAGAGAAGATACCTGAATGACTTTGCCGTTTTTTTTTTTCATAATAATTTAACAATATGTAATATTGAGGTGTATTCATCATTTTAGATTTTCCTGTAACTTCAGTTGCGGTGGATTATGTTACAAATAATATATATTTCACTAGTAATGGTTTATTATCGGTTTGTGAAAATAATGGACAAATTTGTACGAAACTCAAATGTTGCGGAATAAAATACGTCGCTGTTGCTCCAAAATCAGGGTATACCTAGATAATGGATTTAATGGGATAACCAACCTTATATTGTTTACATTTGACTCTTTTCCGTCATAGTGGAGAGAAAAAGTTAGAATGATGGTGTAGGAATAATGGAGATCTTGACTCATTATGAAATTGAAAGGGTTATTTTCAAAATGAAAGTACATATGTGTATTGATCCTAAAAAATTGAGACTGCTCGAAAAATTATCACAGAATTGATTTTTTCCATTCAAAAATACTGCAAAGGTCTCCTTGAAGTTACCTATGCAAATTGAACTTATTGCTAGTCCTTATAATTGAAAAACTTTTTTTTTTTTATTTTGAAAAACTGTCACTCTTTAGAATACAAGTAGGTAAAGAGTTAACCCCCTCCTTCCTGATTATTTCCATTTCCATACTACCCATGAAAGTGTAAAATACAGGATATGCTTTTGCTCATTGAATTTTATGTCTGATTTGAACTTTTTAAAATTTTCAAGGCCCAAAATGTCTAAGTAAAAGTCAAGTTTCTACATCGAAAAACTCTAAACTGTTTGTCTGACAAAATGTCTAAAAGTCAGCGTGACGAAATTTCGCGATGGAATTTCGTCACCTTTTTCGCGGAATTACCAATAGCAAAAGTATATCTCATGCTAAAAGTTCCCGACATTTAATTTGTTTATTTAACAATATGTCTAAAAATCAGCATTATTTCTGAAATTTTCAAAGTTCAAAAAGTTAATGGAAATCCAAAAAAATTTTCAAATCCAAAAGTCTAACAAAATGTGTGAAAATCAGCGTAATATCTGAAATTTTTCAAATCCAAGAAGTCTTCCTGGCAAGATATCAGAAAGTTACACTGATTTATAACATTTTCTCAATTCAAAAAGTCAGTTTTTTATTTCTTTTTCCAACGTGCATTACACCATTGAAAACACAATTTACGCCATCTCCAGGTTCATGTTCTATCCGCAGATGTATTCTCAAATTTCTCCTGAACTAAAGTGAAGCTATCATCTTCAGGTCGATGTTCTACCTGCAACCGAACTCGATGTATTCTCAGAAATCAGCATTACTCATGAAATCAAACATGGACGGATCTAACGAAACTATTTTCGCGGACGATGTGTACATGGGTAATATTTCTATTGTGGTTGACGAATCGCAGACAGAGTTATATTTGTTGGAATTGATCGACGACCGCCACAGCTCCTATTCGTCTTCAGTCACAAGTAAAATAGATCGAATATCATTTGACGGTGAAATGAAAGAAGTAAGAAATACTTATATCAGACGAGAGTTTGGTAATACGTAGTTTAAAGTATTTATCGTTTTAAATCGTGTACCGTGAAGTGTCTACAGTATTAATTGTATTTCAGAGTATAAAAATGTCTATGGTTCAAAGTTTGGGTATTTGCGACGGTGATATATATTTCACGGTTAATGGATACAATCCTCGTAGTATTTTCCATCGTAAAACGATTCGACAGCACTGGGACGATGATACCCCTTTTTTCAGTGATAATCATACATCAATAGTAAAATTCTTGTACACGTATAATTCCGTATTGCAGCGCTCTAATGAGGTATGATTATTACATATTGTTCGTATAGGTAGATATATATACAAAGAATGATAAAGGCGAATTTTTCATTTGGGCTGTGGTTGGGCCGTTGCGGTTTCAAGTTTTGATAGATCTTTAACTGACTTTTAACTGACTACGATAAACTTTAATGCTGTGAAAATGGTTAAAAAATTTAGTAGGTATCTAACCCAAAAACGAATTCTGATAGGTATAATAAGTGGTCAAAAAAAATTTCAATAAAAATCAAAATTGTGAACTTTTTTGTAAATTTAGGAGATGAAACAAGTTGTAAAATTGTCGTGCATTTTTCTGATTTGAAGTAAAAATGTAAAATCATAAAATCGAGATGAAATTATTCAAACTCGCACCTAATTAAACATTTTGGATTATTCGAAAAATATTGTAATTGTTTTGAATTAGCTCTTCTCTCTCTTCAAACATTATACTGACCTACGTTAAAAGTAATCCTTAAAATGAATATTTTGTACCTACATTTGGCTTTCCCAATTTCGTTATATTTGTGCCTCCAAATAAGCACCTTCCACAAGTACGTGCGGTGTGCCTACATGGTAGTTTGATAGGTATTGTTGATATGCACTTGATCATATCTGTTTTTGAAACAAAGTCAACTTGTAATTTTGATCGTTTTTAATTTTTTTCAGAATCCTTGCGCCAAAGCATCATGCTCTGGTTTATGTCTCATAAAACCAGCAGTAAGTTCAAATTTGGTTTTAGACTACAGTTGTCTGAATATTAATTCTACATCAACTAGTGATAATCTGTCGTCTTCAAGCAATCCCGAGCAAGCTGTTAAAAATAATACACCAGGAATGGTCGCTTTCATTTTAGTATTCGTCGTTTTAGGTATTTTAGGCATTACGGGTTACTTCATTTTTCTGAAACGCAATTGGTACGAGTATTATGTGGCGCTAAGGCACTGGAGGCAAAATACACGTGATCAAGGGTTAGTTATGAGTAATCAAAACGAGTAATGTACAAATATTCAAATAGTTGGTTATAAAGAAAATAATTATAATAAATAAATCGAAGCGTTCTGGAATCAGTTTATTCTTTTTTTTTTTTTAGAAATTATACTAGGTAGGTACCTAAGTAAGTAGGTACATTTATAGATTGCCCGTTCAAGTTTTGTAAATTATTCCAAAATATTAAAAAGTTGGAGAAATATATGACTACCTACTTATAAAAATTTACGTTATTTATTAATAAGGATAAAATTATTTTCTATGCTTTGTAAAATCTCTCAAGATCTTGAAATGTTATAGAAATAAATTACGTAAGCAAAAAAACTGATGTCCACTTGACCTAACTTTTTACTGTACAGCCATAAAATGATAGTGATAGCGAAAATTTTGGCAAACATGTGAAATTCATACAAATACATAAGTATTTTAGTTTCAAATGAATTCCAAGTCCTGTCGAGCACGAAAACTGTTTTGAATTCAGGTTTGTATTTTAATGTGGGTACTTATACAGGGTGTCTCATAGCTGACCTATATCCTTCCACCGGGTAAGTAGGCAACCCATCCCAAGTACAAGTAGGTATGTTTGCCTATCCTCAAAATTGAAGGGGGTGACGATATGCTCATTCAAAAAAAAAAATTTCCTTCTCATTCATCATTTTTGATTTCTTATAAAATTTCCCCTGTGATGGGTATAGAGGGTTGCGGTTTGCACCATTGGAAGGAGCATTCGTTTTTGTTTTTTTTATGCAAAAGTTTTTTGAGACAGTTAATGAGGAAGCCCCAAACACTAATACGATATTCAAAAAAACACAGAAAAATTTCAATTTTTTTTCAATTTTACTGAAATTTTAGAAAAAGTTTCATATCAACTTGTCATAGCTGCCCTTTCTAATGGCGTAAACCCCAGCTTTCTATCTTGCTGGAATCAAAAGTTATGAGAGTATAATTTCAAGAAAAACGCCTGAATTTAGGACAAAATCATAAGATTATGAAATTTTAGGGGAAAAGTGATTTTTTAAAATGTTTTTCTTGAAATTAAACACTCGTAACTTTTGATTCAAGCAAGATAGAAAGCTGGGGTTTGTGCCACTGGAAAAGGCAGCTTTTTTCACACTAGTCAGATTTATAAAAATTACAGGTTGATAAGGAGTTAAAATGATTAGTTGAATTATTTTAAAAATCGATATAAAATAATGTGAAAAATATACCTTTTCAAGTCATGTGGAAAATTACGAGGAAAATTGATAAGATATCAAAATTTTGATGCTTCTGATGTTAATCCGCCCCAAAACCCATATGAGGCGCAATGGGCAGGTGTGAGGGTAAAACAAAGACTTCGACAGTACGACTACCTCGTTAAATCAAATCGAGAAAATTAATTCTCAACCTCAACCTCTCTGAACCCAGACCTCACTTGGATTTTGAGCCAGAATGAACTCCTGCACTCAATACAAGGTTTTACTGAGTAAGTTGCAGTAGTTTTTCACACATTATAACGAAAAAATAAAGCATATTTCATGTCAAGTCAATATGTTCTAACTTCTTTTTTTTTTCAAGAAGAATTTTTCATCCAAGTGTAGAAAATTTTTGAAAAAGACATGGCTTTGATTAAAAATAATTCAAGGAATTCGATGTAGTGAATCTGAAGGCATTCGTTTTCCTTTTGTGCAACTGAAAATTCGTATCAACGCTATGATTCGCTGTGTCCACTTAGCCAAACAACACGTTCTCGAGAAGAAATTATAGCGACACATTCGGAGGAAAAACCCTAAAAACGGAAAACGGATTTTCAAATGATTAAACGAAGTTCATGTGGTAGTTTCTTTCCAACCAACACGGAAAATACACTACAAGGACGAACACTTCCGTTTCGTACGATTAGTTATAACCATCGTGTATGTATTTTATTTTCATTTGAACTAGAGGGTAAAACCAGAAATTAACCCATTCTAAGATAAAGCTCAATTGCAAAGATAAATAATTATCACGAAGATAAAAATAACATTGTATTTATTCTTTCAACTTATTTCCCCGTTGCACACTGACCCGTTAAGTAGGTTGAAAATTGTGAAAACTATTCATCGAGTGTTGGTCATTATTTACCTTAATAACATTCAAATTAGTGATTCAGTTAAAAATACAGAGTGATTTTGTAACGATGTGTCTCACATTGGTAAAAGTATTGCTTGTCATCAATTTGCTCAACAAAGTGAGTACCTAATTTTTTTTCATTTATTTTTGTATCGGTATCTATAATTTTTTTCTCAGAATTTCATTCTTCAAGTTAAACATATTTAATGGACCGATACAAATCGAAAATCTGTTTAAATTCAAAAGTCAATTATTCTCATTGTCTACGTCGTATTTGAGTTTGGAATTTTGGCAAATTACTATTGGTAGATAGGTGTATGTTCATTGCAGTGGGGAAGGTATAGAATGGGCCATGCGGACCTCGAGCCAGCAAAAACTATCTCGAATCAAACGGATCAAACCTACGTGTATAGTCTTTCACGTAATGAGTATTTAAAGGACAAAATTCTGAGAAAAAAATACTTCTTTGCTGTTTAAATATTTTGAGGCTTTAAATCAGGAATTAGTTTGTATCTAAAAATGAAGCATTTAAAAAAAGATGGTCAAATATTTACATTTACATTCAACTCTTCAGATTGACATTTGGGCTTTCCGATGTCGTAATGGAACCGAAATTCCTGATTCACAGTATTGCGATCGGCAAAATAATTGTGAAGATGGGAGCGATGAAGGTTATGGATGCACCAAGGTAAATGAGAGTATTTTATTGAGATTTTAATTAATTGGAGACACCTATCAAGTTTATTATTTTTGCAAACGTTTTCAGTATTATTGCGGAAGTGGAAAATTCTCATGTAAAACTGGTGGAGCTTGTTTACCCATAAAAGTTCGCTGTGATGGAATTATCGATTGTCGGGATAAATCTGAGGAAGAAGAATGTGGTAATTTTTGTACTAAATACTACATATTAGATATGTGTTGACATAATTATTTCAATTTCGGTAGGTATAATATCTACCTGTATTTATGCCGTTTCATATTTTTTATTTTGTCTGATACCTTCGAACCAGACGAAAAAGCGCGCAAAGAAGTTGATTCCCAAAATTGTACCATATATGATGGAAAATTTCTCTGCAAAAATAAACTCGCATGTGTTAATTTTTCTAATGTTTGTGATGGTCGATGTAATTGTCTTGACTGCTCTGACGAAGACAATCAGAACTGTGTCATGGGTAGGTCTACGTTTTTATTTTTATTTTCATTCAAAGTGCAAAATTTTATGTAATTAATCAATTTTTTTTCTCACAGATACCAAATCATGTAGTCCTTGTACCAAATACTGTTTACCAACAACTGATGGCCCTGTGTGCATGTGCGAATCATTTGATAACAAAACCAGTTCATTATGTGAAGGTACGCCGTGGAAAACACAAGTTCAACCATAATTAAGAAAAATGAAGACAAAAAAAAAGAAATCTTTGAGTTGTACTGCTTCAATTTTCAGGTATTACGAAATGTAGCGAATCATCGCTGTGCACACACCGTTGTTATAAATTCCAAAATAGAGAGTATTGTACATGTAATGAGGGTTACCATGCAATTCCTAGTGGTAATGGCCGATGCCGGAGTAATGGTAAGTACATCTAGTTTTTGGACTAGGAAATTTTAAACTTTATGCGCTTGGAAAATTTCAAGCAAGTTCAAATTAGAATATTGCCAGATAGCTTTTTACCCGTCGCTGACTTTTAGACATTTTGTGAGACAATTTAGAGATTTTGTATCTAGAAAATTTTGGATATCAGGGCAACTTTTCAATCTTTTGTCAGGCGGACTTCTTGGACTTCAAAAATTACAGAAATCATGCTGATTTTCAGACATTTTGTTGGACTTCTTTGGACTTGAGAAAATTTTCAAGAATTCAAATGAATTTTTGGACTAGGAAAATTTCAACTTTGGACTCGGAACATTTCAAGAAAATCTCAAATTAGATCACTGTCTGACAGCTTTTCATTTGACGCTTGCTGACTTTTAGACATTTTCTCAGACTTTTTTTAATTTGAAAAATTTTAGAAATCACACTGATTTTTAGAGATTTTGTCAGGCTAATTTACACTTTCTGGATTTGAACAATTTTTCAGATTTAAAATGATTTTTTGAACTTGGAAAATTTTAGAAATTCTGATCTCTTTCGATTTTGAAAATTTTTATAAAGTGGTCATTTGACTTTTGAACTTGGAAAAATTTAGATTGTTTCAAAATTCAACTTTTAAACATTTCACGAGACATAAACTTACATTATACTTTCATGGGTAGCATGGGAATGGAAGTAACCAGGAGGATCCGAGGTGGGATTTCTGAATAAACTTTTTGATACTTTTCACGTTTTAAACAAATAATTTTCCATCGTATTTTTTAAATATTTCAACGAATCATAAATATTTAATTAGGTAGGTATATCATTTTATTACCTAAGTTGTCTTTTAAAAAAATTGATGATTGGCATTCTTCCTCCGAGTGAAACTTATTCGCCGTAAATGCAATTATTTGTCGAGAATGAAATTATGTACCGTTAATAAATCGTTTCATCGTCGGAAGTCTTATCTTGTTGAACGCACTATTTATTGCTTGAAAATATTTTTGCCTCGTGTATCATCTAGCGTATAGTTACGTTTATCATATCATTTGTCGTTTATTCAAACTATTACTGCGTTCAAACTTCTGTCATACTAAGGCTCTTTTTCTAGGGTGCAATTTATCATTCATTCCTTGTGAAAAATAACTTTTGTTTGGAGAGAGCTAATAAGATGAATCAAGCAAGATGTAATTTTTATGATGTTTCTCAATAATAATATCAAAATATTTAAAAACCGGTTTCATTGAAAAAATTAGATCGCAACTTCGCACGTGTTTCGAAATTGAAACCACGAGTTGAGGATGTTCAAACGATATACAAATTTTTGGAATCGGTTTCACAGTTTTGAACTATTTTTCAATAATTTCCTTTTAAAAAATGGAGATACGAAAAAAAGCTCGAAACAAAAGTTGTAAATTATTAAAAAACAATGATTCTTCGTTCCATCATTTTTTTTCTATCTTACAATGGAAAGAAGATATGGTCTTTAGAAGAGAAATGAGTACACTTTTCCAAGTCTTTAAATAATTTAGAAAAAAATGACAAAATTCAAGTAAAATAATGAACTTTTAATTCTTTACATCTTTTGTTTGAATCTTTGTTATATGCCCTTTTCTAAAAACCGGTTCGAAGTTTAGCCTAGTTTGTCCCCAGCTACTAATAATATTGTGAAAAAAAGTATCAAATGAAAGTTGTACTCGTAGGTATTAAATTCTGAAATCTGTTCCCACCTGCTTAGCAGTAGAAAAAAGGATCAGCTCAAGAAAGTCAGTACTGTACTCGCATCTAAAACACGATATTTTTATTTTCGCAAAAATAGAATAAGTTCTGCACCCTCTTGCAAGATTTCTCGATTATTTAGTCAGCTGTACTGTTCCTCGTTGACTTTTCGTGTCTGTCAACCATGTCAGACGTGCCCTCATCGAATGCAGATATTCCTCACCCATCGAAATTGTCTAGTTAGCCATCTAAAATACTGAAAATGCTCAGATAGGCCTATATAAATTGAAAATTATACTTACGTATTCACTCATACAAACACTTTTTTTCATCTAGATTGGTATTCATCCATGCTCATCTACACAACTGCAAGTAAAATAAAGTACTTCAACCTAACCACGAATCGAACATCCACACTTGTAAAAGGGGTCCAATGTACTGCTCTAGCTGCTGCTCATAATCACGTGTATTACACCACGAAACCATCGCAGCAAGACCGTGAGAACTACATTTTCAAGGCTCAAATAAGTTCTGGTTCCACCGAAGGAAAAAAATTAATAGCATGGGGTGAGTTTCCCTGAAGATTTTTAATACCGACTGACAAAAAACATCTTTGTATATGTACGTGTGTATCTATTTTTATTCAGAGTCGCCTGTTACTTCAATCGCTGTCGATTATATCACCAACAACGTATATTTCACAGCCAACGAATCATTATTTGTTTGTACCAACAGCGCTGAACATTGCACCCAACTTAGGTGTTGTGGTGTTAGTCAAGTAGTCTTGGCTCCTACGTTTGGGTATAATTTTCACCTAATTTTCTCTCAAATTTCTCGAGTACGAGAGCTAAAATAAAATTTATGAATAGATGGATATTCTACGTTAAAAAAAGCGATAAACGAGAAGTAGCATATTATATCATGAAATCCAATATGGATGGATCTGAAGAAACGTTTTTCGTGGACGACACCTTCGAAACTCCCAATATTCCTTTACTGGTGGACGAGTCAGCAAACAAAATTCTATACGTAAAATATGTAGGCGGTATCCTTTCTAATGCCAGATTGGAATATATGTCTTTTGACGAAGAATCCAAACAAGTTGGCGGATGTCCCTTATTTATAACATAACTTAAATATATAAAACCACAAAAATACTGAAATTCGTAATTTTATAGATGAGATTTTCGTCTAATTGGGGATCAGTTTCTTCAATTGGTGTCTTAGACCACGAGTTGTTCTTCAGCAAGAAAGAAGAAGAGACAATATATTATGCAGAAAATTTCACAGACGTGAGACCAACTGCGGTAGTTTATTCTAGTGACAATTTCTCGAAAATTTTGAATTTATATGCGCATAATTCACTTTTGCCACATTCAAATGATGTATGCGAATGGTTCATAATTCTAGTATCTCGAGTAATCATTCGTCAATATTTATCTCGATTACTCTCTATTATTTAATTTCATTTGCAGAATCCTTGTGCTGCAGATCCCTGCGATGGTTTATGTCTTCTACGCCCGACATCTCCAGTGAATTCTGCTTTGAGTTACACGTGCAAGTCGGAAGATATTCCTTCATTGGCTAAACATTCCAGGGCCGAAGAAACATTCAAGTCGAAGGAATGTTCTCAAAGTCGCAATTCTTTTGTCTCAGTTTTTTTCTTATTGGTTGTATTAGCTGTTTTTGGCTTTGGGGGTTATTTCGCATTTCAAAAACGTCACTTAGGCTTATACGGTTATTACCAGACATTCAAGGTTTGGAAATGGAGTAAAAATGATGAACGAACGGAATTGATTGAAGAGCTGGAATAGGTGAGGGTAAAAATTTTCCCACTGATCTATTGCGAATATGCTAAAAAGTAAAACATTCCTATGTATATCCTAAAGAAAATCAATTGAACTGATTGTAGGTACATACCCAAGTATTTTATTTAGAGAAATGAGAGGGAGGGGGTCGACCAAACCAAAGTTTTGGTTTTCCCTCTCTAAAACGTTGAATGACAACACTGATGTTGTTGCTTGAAACCTCTTCACTGATATTGATTCTATTTCTATACCCATTACTCAATTGGGCATCGATGCAGCAATTGCTGATTTCGTTTTTTGAAAAAGTCGTGATCTGGATTCAACTACCTATTGATTTTTCTTTACAAAAAATGCTATATAATGAATATTTAAATAAATTCCGATTGAAAACTTACAAATTCAGTGCGATAAAAAAATTCACCCATTTGAAAAGATTCTTTCTACCCATATGAAAATCTGGGCATTGGTACTGGGATCTGGGAGGGAAGAATTAGGATTAATTGCAAGGTTGAGAGGTACCTGGCAAGTGTATGTCAGCTTATCCTGGCAAGGGAGTCCGATATTAGCCGATTGAAGGGGTTTTTCGTTAGCAATAAAGGCGGGAAGGACGGATTAATTGTCCTCGCATATAGAATATTTGAGACATGAAGACGAGAACTTTGATTTTAATCCTGCTTGAGTAATAATTTTTGATATTTTTTCTCTTTTCTATGTACCTAATGTTTGCGTTATCTATTGAACTATAACTTGTGTATTTTGTTTAAAAAACAGTTAGTCGTAACAAGTTATTTCATATTTCTGAAATGGAATTAGTAGGTAACAGTAGGTTAAAACCCTTGTAGAAAAGGAAAACTGATCAAAGAATATTTATAATGAAACCATATAGTTATAAATGAAAACCCCCCTCTACAGTCGACTTTGGAAGGTTCGGAATATATTTATTCACTTTTTGTACCACTTCAAATTCGCGGTGGCATTTTAAAATCTGGTCCTAAGTGTAAATGTAAAATGTACCAAATAGAAATTATAAGCAACCGGAAATATAAATTATCATCCCGGTGATAAGAATGATATTGTCTTTCTACTTTCTACTTAACAGTCAATAAGCCTCGTTAAAAACTGTAGAAAATATTCGTGAAATGTTGGTCATTTAGCTTATCAACATTCACAATTGTCGTTCAGTGAAAAATAGATACAGTAATTCTAGAATGATTTGTTTCACATTGGTAAAAGTATTTCTTTTCATCGATTTGCTCATTAAAGTGAGTACCTATCCAATTTTTTAAATTAATTTTTGTATCCTTATTTTTTCTCAAAGTTTTGTCCCTTCGGTAAATGTACTAATGTAATGAACGGTTACAGATAGAAAATTAGCCAAAATTCAAAAGTCCATTATTCTCATGCCGTGGTACACATCTATGTGCGTCAAAGACATTTGAATTTTGGCGAATTTTTCATTTACTAATTATTATGTACCTAGCAAAAAACGTTTGGATTGTCATTGCTTCAAAATTATCCAAATATCGTCAAAACCATACCCGATCAATTATATATCTCTCACCTTGTCATCAAAGAGGTCAAGTTGGTGGTTTTTCATTCAAAAATAAGACCAGTAATTAGTCAATTTTTTACATAGCATTCCCTATTTTAGATTTTCCACGGTAAACAATTAGCGAAGGGACACAATTAATGGGGTACTCGGTACATTCAAGTTGAAATGAAGAATTTCAAAAAAATAATTAATCCTTCGCATTTTCATTTAACTATTCAGACTGACATTTGGGCTTTTCGATGTAATGATGGTAGCGAAATTCCCGATTCACTATATTGTAATGAAGAAGTTGATTGCTTTGATGCGAGTGATGAAGGTTACGGATGCACCGGAGTAAATGAGAACGTTTTATTACGATTTTAATAAAATTATAGACACGTAAGTATCAAGTTTATGATATTTTCGCACGTTTTCAGTATTTTTGTGGATCTGGAAAGTTCACGTGTAAGACTGGTGATGGTTGTCTAGACATAAAAGTTCGCTGCGACGGAATTATAGGATGTCAGGATAAATCTGATGAGCAGCAATGTGGTAATTATTGTACTAAGTATTAATATAAGTCGGAGTATCTACCTAATTGTTTCATTTTCGGTATAATGTGCTGTTTCATGTTTACTATCTTTGAACTAGGTGAAAAAACACGTAAAGAAGTTGAATCCCAAAATTGTACGTTATACCATGGAAAATTTCTTTGCAAAAATAAATTGGCATGTCTTGATTTTTCCAATGTTTGTGATGGTCGTTGCCACTGCCTGGACTGCTCTGATGAAGACCATCAGAATTGTGCAGGTGAGTACAAGTTTCTTTTGACTTTCATTCAAAGTGCAACATTTATTAAAATGGATTAATATATTGTGTCACAGATAAAAAATTATGTAGAGATTGCGCTCAGTACTGTGTATCAACTCCTGAGGGTCCTCGATGCATTTGCGATTCAGCCAATCACGAAAGTAGTCCATTATGCAAAGGTATACCAGAGTGTGCACAAGTTCAATCACAATCGGGAGACATGAAGGAAAAAATCCAGTTTATATTGTCTCTAATTTTTAGGTATTTCAAACTGTAGTGAGTCATCGAGGTGCGCACAGCGTTGTTATAAGTTCCAAAATAGAGAGTATTGTTCTTGCTATCAAGGTTACCATTCAATTCCCAGTAGTGATGGTCGTCGATGTCGGAAAAATGGTACATAAGTAGATACATTATATTAGGATAAGTAGATATAGTATGTGTTCATAGCCAAAAAAGCTCAGAAAACGTTTTTAAAGTCGATTGTTTGGATTGTAAATTTTTTCATCTGACTTTTTTTAGATTAAAAAATTTCAATAGACTTTTAGGAGTTGAAAAATTATCGAATTTTAAACGATTAATGTAGAACAAGATCTAAACGACAACGACTCTCACCCTTTCCAATTTTAAAAAAGTTGAGAATTTCTGACGTTTTCCAAGCCTAAAAATGTTGAAAATCTACGAAATTTTCCAAGCATAAAAGTCAGGTCTCTGGAAAAATGTCTAAAAGTCAATGTGCTCTTTGAAAAATTTAAATATTTAAAAAAGGCTCTGGTGTGGTAAGGGGGTCAATCGGCCTCTGGTCGAAATTCAAAA
>FIZU01062498.1:0-31374 GCA_900064475.1 Pseudococcus longispinus
TGCTTGAAATTTCCTTTAAAACGAATATACACAAGGGGGGTCAAAAAATTTGGGGTTTGGTTGTAATAATGTCAAAAAAGTCATTCGAAAAGGTCAAGCTAAGTCAAGCTTTTTTCTCGAAAAATTTTGTTAGACACCCTGTTTTACCGAAATTCATTTATTTTTCGTGATTTTGATCATTTCAAAATCGTATTTAATTCAGAACCCCTACTTACCTGGCTATACACTTATTTAGTATCTTCTTTAATACAATTTGAAAAATTTGACAAAAACCTAAATTATGAGAAATAAGTACCTAGGTAATGAAAGTTTGAAATGTGGTTGGCTCATTTTTTTTCAATAAAAATATAAAACGTACTCATACTCAATCTCATGGATCAACATTTTCAAAAAACAAACTCAATTTTTATTTTTGGAAGTTTAGTGGAAGTAATTGTAGAATAATTTAAATAAATGACCACAATTCACAGGCATAAAAATTGTTTGAAATTTTTCCAAAATTGTTCAAAATAACTTAAAATTTAGGGTTGCAAAAACAAAACATGAAACGAGAAAAAATAACGAAAAAAAATTGTCAAAACAAAACGAAACGATAAAATTTTGAAAATATTGAGACGAAATAACGAAATAATTTCTTTTTTTTCGTATCTTTTCAAATTCAAACATTTTTCATTTTTCCCGATGAGTTACATTTTATTTAGGGGATCTTTAAACAAATCTTCAGCAAAAAATAAAAAAATTATTAAAGATAGGAAACGAAAAAAACCCGAAAATATTTCGATATTTTTAGGTTCCATTTTGTTTTTCGTTTCAATAACTAAGTAGATGATAAACCTCTGTATGCGTTTTTTTTCTTATTTGGTTTCATTTTTTTCAATTTTGTAGTACTTACCTATTGGTTGAAATTAGGTAGTATTAAAAAGTGCATAAAACATCGCAAAACTGTTTTGATTTCTGGAAAATCAGTTTAAAATGAGGTAAAAATAGCAAAAACGGCGCTATAAACTACCAAAATGCGTAGTTAAAATAAATTGAATTTATTCGATCATTTTCCCAATTTTGAAAATTATTTCTAGATTGTGTTAAAACTTTTTAATTTTTTACATTAGGTACTTTTGAAGATTTTTGTGAAAGTAACACAATTTTTTTTCGCATTTCATACAGTTTTAATTACATTTTAATCAGTGACACGTAGGCAGGATAAATCCATGGGGAGGATTTATGCTCGATTTCGAGGATGGAGATTGCTTCAAAATATTTTTTTTATCCAGTAGGTATAAGATATTAGAAAAAAAAGATAATAAGTTCTGCCCGAGAAAAGCGAGAACAAAAATTTAAAAGAACTCTTGTTCAAGATAAGAAAAACTGTTCAAAAATTGAACTTATACCAAATTTGACGAAAAATCTCCCATTTTTTCTCACGGGAAGATAATTTATGTCCAAGCAGAGCGAGATCAGTGAACATTTTTGTAGAAAAAAACATTCAAAAACTGAAATAATATTTTTTTCGAACTTTTCAATCGGTAAGAGGGTCCAGATCTCATAGACCTCCCCACCTCCTTGAATACGCCATTGAATTTTGACAATTTTTGTATTTTTTGAGTAATTCTGATGACATTTCAACGATTTTCGATACTTTTACGTCGATCATTTTGGATAATATTCATTCAAGTTTAAATTTTTTTTTTTTTAAATGTTGAATTTTAGACATTTTGTCAGCCTTTTTTGGACTTAGAGAAAAATTTTCAGATTTCCACTGACTTTTTGGACTTGGAAAATTTCAGAAATTCTGAGTTTTTCAATTTTGAAATTTTTTTTCAAGTGGTCAGTTTACTTTTCAACTAGAAAACATTAAGATTGTTTCAAAATTTGATTTTTAGACATTACTCATTTAAATTACTACCATATTTTAAATATTTTTGGCGATGTTACAATAACTTTTATATGATGATTTTCTATAATTCTCTCGTTAATTTCAAAAATGTCCTAATTTTTACAACTTTCAATGACTTACGATCTTTTAAACTATTTTTTTGATTATTTTAAATCTTGAAGTAATTTTTACGTCGATTTTTCAATAGTTCAATTCTTTTAAAACGAATTTTTGAAAAAATTTACAAAGATTTTGAGATTTAAACTTTTTCTAGTAAGATTTATTTGCCAATAGAATTTCGATGTATGATTTCCCTACTATTATATATGTATCGGCTGTTTCACTTCACCATGATAAAATTGAAATCTCTGTAAATAGGTACCCATCTGTCCCTGTTTTTTCGCAACATAAACGTTCATCAAATAATACGCAAAACCGTATTCGGTAATCCTCAATACACGCGTATGTATAACGAATACAAAACTACGTAGTACCTACTACCTACGCCATCAGTAATGGTATTTTATACCCCAGCATCTGAAATGATTTCGGATCGAAAGGGGCAGGGTCGTATACTCAAATACACTCATACGACTTGCAAATACACACAGCATCGAAAATCCAGCCAAATACCGACGTTCATCTTTTAGGTATAAAAAGCGCAGAGTATTAAAGTTTATAGAGCAAAGCGCTGTGCAAACGATACAACAAAGCTTAAGCATGGCGTTTCGTTTTTCATAAATTTAAATCGTACACAAAGACGTCGAACATTTTACTTGCTAATTTGTCGTCGTCCCGTATTCGTCGAGTAAATTAAGACCATCGGTTCTTTTTCCTCGTCTCGTCTGTGATATAACTTCGAAACAGAAAAAAAAGTTATTCTTTGTTCGCCAAGCCAGCATATCTCTGTACCGGGTGCAGCGATTAATTAAAACCTTCTTGGAAGTATTCGAAAGTCAAACCGCCAGGGAGGTTTTTTTTTATTAAGACACAAATGCCGTATCAGCCTTGATGATAGTTCACCGCGGTACAGAATGAGAATACCGCGAATGTAATTGATAAAAAAATTTATTACCGAAAGGTCGTCCCTTTTCAAGTTGTTTCAAGGATCACCCTCATTTTTATAGAGAAAACGACACCGAAAAGGCGGTTCTTTTATATCCTTATATAGCCGTTTTATTAAGAGCACCAAAACGTTCATTAAATAGTATTTAAAGTAATCATCGACTACGAGGACGCGCGCGAATACACACCCTAAGCTTTTGAAAGCTTGCCCTTGCGAAAAAGTCAACCCAAGAGTACTTTCTCGTGCAAGCTGCAATACACGTTGCTAGTTCACCCAACAAGCTATTAATTTCTTGTCTCGTCGCTGTTGTTATCCTGCCATACGTATATTCTACGAGTACAACTTGCTACCAGAATTAGTGCAACTTGCTCTTACAACACTTTTTACTTCTTTCGCGATGCAAAAGGGTATATTTATGTTGTCTCGTTAAACCAAAAATTTTCCAAAACTCGTACTCGCGCGTAAAACCTTCAAATAAAACTTTTATTCTTCGCATAGATATTCTCTGTACACAAAGCAACAAAAAACCACCGCAGCAGTTGCCGACATCTCGGCTCGGTACGCCATCCCCTGCAACCTCTTTCTCGTCTGGAAAATTCATCTCAATAATGTGAATGCTATAGCGACGTCGTCGTCGGTTTGATACGTACAGCTTTAGTTTTGGCTTTGAAGGCGCTGGGTAATTGGTTGTGTTAAACGAGCGTGTACACATATTTTCTTCTTGGTAAAATATCCTATATCGTTCGGGTTAGAACTAATTTGAATAATAATTGAACGAAATTCGTTTCAGGAATTGGAGAAAATTCTAGTTACATGCTTTCTCTTGCCGAGTTTTCGTTCCTTTATACAAATTTACTTCGATCGTAATACATTTTACGAGTAGTTATCTATTTAGAATGTCGTTTCCATTTGTATACCAAAACAGAGTTATCCTTGTGGAAATATTAATCAATAAAATTCAAGATGTTTAGGACCCAGTTAGATCTACATGATCAAATGTGAATACACTAAATCCATTTCAATTTTATTCGATCATTCGATATCTTTACTTGATAAGGTTAATGATTCAAGTCGAAGTAAGAAACTTTAAATACATATTACGAGCTTTCTAATACTTTTGGTGTGATATGATGGTATCAAGTGGATGAAACAACATCCCAATCTGTAATTATTCAAAATTGAATTAATCGATTTGGATAAGAACAATTCGGATTAGATAAATTTCCGTTCAATCGCAAATGAAAGTGTGGTGAGATCGAAAATCTCCTATCTCTGCACCTAAGGCCTCAGTGAAAAATTGTTTGAACAAAAATTATCGATAATATCCTTGTGGAGAAAAATTTCTATGTTACTCCTCTTTCCACGCCAACTCTGCAAATTGTCATTCCAAATAGCTTTTCTCTGCCATATATTACAATTTCAGCGAAATTGAGGAGTTTTGATTTTTTTGGCTCTTTTTCAAAAATTTAGTATTTTTGACTTTGGAAAATATTGCATGAAATAAGTTGATAAAAAATCAAACTCGATTTTTCGAAAATTGCAAAATATTACGTATATCGACTTGAAAAAGTTCAGATATGATTTTTAGGCCCTTAGGTCATCTTGAAGAGGTTGTAGGTCCTTAAAATAGTGTCATTCGAGAATTTTTTTTTTAAAAATGAACGAATTTGGTGTAAATGCAGGTTGATGGTGTATTTTGGTGTCATTAATGATGTATTGCATTAAAAAAAAATTCGATCAGAAATGACCCATTTATGGGGGAAAAATGGTCGAAAAAATCGGGTTTTTGCATTTTTGAGGATGACGCATCACGATATCAAGTTCTACAAAAATATGAGGTTATATCTACATATCTAGATTAAGTTCCCAATATCTATTTTTTTCAAAATTGCATCTCTGAAAGGGATTACCAAAATGACTCTTGGAAAGCTTAAAATGTCCATTTAACTCTGAAAAAGTGCTTGAAATTTTTTTCAAAAAATTCCAAAAACCACCCTTGATACTTAGTTCTATCCCTGCAGGTTTGAAAAAATTCGGTTAAAAACTGTCAAAAATAGAAATTTTCAACAAAAATTCACATTTTTAACCCCCCTCCCCCCTCCTCAGGAACGGGTTAAGGTTGGAATATCAAGCTAATCATTTATCGTCGTGGTTTTAGATCATAAGAACCAACACTGGGTAAATCACCCACATAAACTTGACTAGTCTACGCTCTTTCATGAACTTTCATATAAATCAGTAAAAACTTCTTTTAAAGTCAAAAAATTGCGAAAATATTGCTAAAAATCGTTGAAGAAAAATGTAAAGGTATAGTTGAAATTCCAATAATCAGTAATAATTTTCTTAGAAAGGTCAAATAGATCATAAAAAGTATAAAAAATCTCGTGAAAATTGTGAAAATATTGCAAAAATGTTGTAAAAGTAATTTGAAATGCCATAAAAAACGTGGAATTCATAAAATCAATAAAAACAATGCAAAAATGGTAAAAAACCATTAAAACTTAGGAATTACTGTGAACATTCTAACTTTACCATATTGTAACTGGTTTCTGTGAAACTTTTCAACAATTCGAACAAAATTTTCGACGATTTTCATAATTTTTACATACTTTTTTTCATGCTTTAAATAAATTTTGTGGACAATTTAACAATGTTCACCAGGTTTTCAACAGTTTTCATAATTATCCGGACATTTCTACGATATTTTCATCAATTTTTGTGGATTTTTTAAAAATTTTCACCTCATTTTCAACAATTTTCACTCTTAAATGATTTTTTTAATAATTTGCTGATTTTTACAAAATTTTTAATCATTTCAATAACAGTTTCAACAATTTTCATGATTTTTGACCGCTCTAATCAAATTTTAAATGATTATGAAAATTTTAACAATTTTAACGACGTTTCAATTGAACGACTTTTACTACCTAAAATTTTCCATGTTCGAAATGTCATCCAAGGTAAAAAAATTCATGGTATCATTTTATTGGAAATTTTATGTAGATTAATTTTAAATATCACCCATTTTACGTTATTTCTCAAATATCTCGCGTAATTTGCAAAAAACGAAACATGGGGAGACGTTCCATCCCCCGGGGGGGAGTTGCCAAGCCAGCTGGAGACCGAGGGTTTTATGTGGTGACTATTGGCACCTCATTCAAAACTTTTTCACAAAAAAACACTTGCTACCTTTTTTTTCTTTTTTCCTTCTTTTTTGATCTAATTTTACTGGACTATAACAACGTTTAAATTGAACGACTTTTACTGCCTAAAATTTTCCACGTTCGAAATGTCATCCAAGGTAAAAAAAATTCATAATGCTAAAAGATAATGCAAATGTTCTGACTCTCACCCATAAAACGTATTCATGTTAACATGAAGCAAGAATGGATTTTACTCATGCAATTTGAAGCAGGATTGGAAAATTATTGAGCATTTTCCGCTGCCAGAATATTCTGAGAAAATTCCCGTAGAACTGTCGAAAATTTTGTGAAAATTGTTGATGTTTTCATAAAAATTATATAAAATATGAAAAAATATGATAAAAAATCGTGAAAATAGACGAAACAATGCTGGGCTGTTATCCAACTTTTAAAGGATAAAAAAAATAATAATTGAGAATATTCTCAAAAAAGATATCGTGCTCAATGAGCGAATTCTCAGTGAGAATATTCTCGGTGCCATTCTTGATTCGACGGTTAGGTAAATACACGTAATTGGACTCGGGATGGGTTGCCTACTTATCGGGGTGCAGGAAGTAGTTATGCAACACCCAGTATATTGCAGTGTTTCAAGATTTTGATCAATGTATATTTGGATAATTTCATAAATTTTTATTGAACTTTTTTTTTACAATTTTGCTATTGACAAATCTGTTGTTTCAAAATTATTATTATTTTTTTAAATAGTAAGTAAATAACAGCCTCGCGATTTCTTTTTTAAAAACGTGACTATTGTGGTTTTTATGACTACCATGGTCTGAATCTCTATACTTTTCTATCACGTTCAGCTTGCTTGCTCAAAAAAAGGGAAAACATTTCTCGGTGTGTTTGGCAAGTCTACGTAATATCAACTTTCCAGCTAAACTACGAAGTTAACGTATCTTTAAATAAGTCTTACCGCGGAAAAGGATTAAATTTCTTATAAGAAAATGGGAAAATGGTTGGAAAACGACCCCACGATAGCGCTAGGTGAGGAGGCTAAAAGGGTGTTTTCTAATTGAAAGATGACTCGCGAAGGAATTGGTACTGTAGAGTTTACCTTTAACAAGTAGGAACGAAGGAAAAACGTAGGCAAATGACGTCGACTACGACTTCGACTTCGACTACGACAACGACAAAGGTGACAGGCACATTACAAGGTCTATTGTACGCGGTGACGACACCGACATGGGCGTAAGGGAGCAAGATGCGTGGTATATGCGAATTTTTGACACCGACCCATTTATCTTATCAGCGAAAGCCACTTGAGCGGCAGGCGTCTCGTCGTACGCCCTGCGCCGCCGTGACAGCTATTAAATAATGTAACACGGATTATATTCGAGCAAAAGGACTTGTGTACTGTGCTGAAACGCTACCACTTTGCCTTCTTCGTGTATACGAGTTAATCGAGAGTACGCACGCTGACAAGAGTCGACGTAGCTTTGTAGAAATGGGTATTCGAAGAAGAGCAGAATGACACACAGATTCTCTCATAAGGTTCGTCGTTATTAAAGCACTTAGTTAATTAAAGTATCACCGAATGGATGGACTTGGACGCGCCGACGTCAGAGCTAATTTAATTTACATCGAGTCAATATACCTACACCTTTTGTACCACTCCGGAGAAGATTTCAAAACAACCGATGGGGAAAAAATGACGACGGTGAAGCGAAGAGATGAAATTTATTTTTCTATAGTACGTAGATGCGCCAGCTCATGCACCGAGCAAAGCCGACAAGCTGATCAGTTCCTCCCTTTACTTCGTCATCGGTTTTATAACACCTTTGAAAATTACATTTCGCCAGACCAAAATCCCCATCCAATTTAACTCGTCGTTCTCCAGTTTTATATATTTTTTAAACCGTTTGTTGCTGACAATGCGTCCTAAAATGTCATCCACGTCGAAGCCCCGGATAAAGTAAAAATACTACCGACTATTTAAAAAAGCTCCGCTGTCTGGTTTTCCACGCGAGAGTATAACGAACTCGAGCGAAAGTGAGGGGGACGAGAACGAGCGAAACACAAAACTGCAGAATTTCCATCCCTTTTATACAATTCGCATGTACGTTACAAGCTTTACATTTGTGGCGAACTAAAAAGTCCATTAAATAGCCGATAAAAGAAAGCTCACTATAATGTGGTTGTTTCGTAAACCACTGACAAACCGTGTATAGGATATATCAAGCTATTTTCTGCCCACTTAACTGTGATAAGCATTTCCCCCGATATGTACTTTTTGCTCCTCAAAATAACATTGGAAAACAACCTCGTGCACACACCGTCGCTCGCTCTCGGTCGTTGCTTGATAAATTGATATTGCTTTCGTTTGTCTAGGTTTCTTAAATCTCGCATTTCTTACCAAACGGTTTCGTATTTTTTTCCATCGCCGCAACGTTCCGTAGTATAGCTTTTCGCATCTCGGGGGTTTTCATTACGAGTATTTTCTTCGAGTTTATTTGCTTGATTGAAATAAATTTCGCGTACGGGGGTCTGTCGAGGTTTATTCAATGGGTTTCGCAGATGGTTTGGACTTTGGAGTAATCTCTCGATGATTTTTTAGGTCTTTGTCGGCTTCTAAATTGGATAGCGGTTCGATGGAAATGATAACCGTTGTTTTGGAAGTTTGCTGCAGACGAGGAGTGGCGGGTAAAATTATGAATGTGTTGGAATTGAAATTTCACAAGAAATAAATTGACAATTAATCTCTTTCAAATATGAAATTTCATAAAATTTGTTTGAAATATCGTACAATTGTTGAAATACTATGGGAATGGTTTGAAATGAAACAAAATTACATTGCATTAAAATTGGTGAAAAAGCACGAAAAATCGATAAAATATAGTTAGAATTGTTGAAATTACTTGAAAAATTTTCGATATCTTTTAAAAATAACATGAAATCTGTTGAAACTATCATTAAAATAATTTTTTGAAATTATTAGTAAGTATGTATTAAATTTGTTTGAAAATCGTTTGAAGTTTCGTCAAAATTGTTGAAATTACCTCAAAATTGGTTGAAATGTTGTGAAAATTAAATTTGGTACAGCCTACTTAAAATTGATTAGAATCGTACAGAAGTTGTTGAAATATTATCAAAATTGTATTTTAAACAAATTGAAAAAAATGTAAAAATTGATTGAAAATTGTTTAGAACAGCTAAAAATTTGTCGACATCACTTCAAAACCAGTTGGAATTTCCTAAAAATGGTTCAGAATGGCATAAAAGTCAATAAACCTCTGATGATAATTGATTGAAAATAGTGTAAAATTTGTTGAAATATCTGTAAAATTGTTTAAAATATCTTATAAAGTATGAAAATTTTGCAAAAATGTGCATGAACATAGGTAAAATTGCGGGAAAATACTTCATAGTTACTTTGGAGTGTCATAAAATACGTTGAAAACATAGATGAAAGTAAAATTTTCAAAGTATTTTCTCAATTTTTCAAACAATTTTGATGATATTTGAAAAATTTTTACGTCATTTTGAACGAGTTTAAAGGATTTCAATCAATTTTTGGGGCTCTTAATTGGTTTTTACGTTCTCTTTCATGATTTTTTAAATGAAAATATGGCAATTTTTCTCCAATTTTAAGCACTGTTTATGATATTTTGAACGATTTCTAGGTTTTACACAGTTTTACGCTTCTTAACAAAAATTTAACAATTTTTCTTCAATTTTGAAAACATTTTATCGAATTTTTCCTAGTCAAATCGATATTAGGTAGGTATATCAATTTTTCTGTTTGCAGAGATTTTCATAAAAATTGAGAACTTTTTTAATGTGGTCAACTGTTTTTTGGCGATTTTAAACAATTTTCTAAATATTTTTCAAATTTTCAGTGGCGTAGTTAGGTAGACAATTAAGGGGGGGGGGGGGACATTCATGAAAAAAAAAATGAAATTTCATGTAAAATTTTTAAAAAATACCCATAGGGTGTTCCTGAACACCTGGACCACCCCCCCCCAACTCCAAATACACCTCTGCAGATTTTTATCGACGTATTATCAATTTTACCTAATTATTTGCAATTTTCATGAAAAATTTCACTATACCATTTGCAATTTTCAGCACTTCGTGATATTTTGAGCCATTTTCGGGATTTATTTTCATGATTTTTTGAGAATTTTTTCGGATATTTAATCAATTATCACACTTTTTTTTACTTTTTGATGGTAAATTAGAAACTTTTCTCGTACTGCACAGAAATTTCATGTCGTTGTTTTGAATATTAAAAAAATGTCGTCGATCTTATATTTAATTTTTGTGCAATTTTCAAGAATTTTTGCAATTTATTCAATGTTTAACAGTATTTTGTCGAGGTTGAACAATTTTTGAGATATTTTGCAGAAATTTAATGTTTTATCGACTTCTAACTGTACCTAACTTTTAGTGATTTTCATAGTTTTTATAGCAGTGGTTGTGATATTTTAGAAATTGTTTTGATTTGTATATTGAGCAATTTTATTACTGTAATTGAATTTTATGCATCTACATATTTATCACCAGGGCAATGCCTTGGTTGGCGTGTTGTTTTGTGCACTAGCTGGTTGAAGAAATTTGTCAATTTCTCCTCTTTCATTCAAAAAGTTCCGAATTCCAGTACTTCTTTTCCAACTTTTTCCATCGGACCCTTAACGACTGAAATGTTGAAAAAAATGATAGAATTTCAGCGTTTGAATGTCCTTTTCTCCAAAAATTTTAGTCTCATGATGAAAAGATTTCGCCAAAACAGAGAAGGATGGGAAAATTTCCAATTTTTAATGTAAAAATCAGAATAACTGTTGATAAATATTAAATTATATTTTTAGGTATTTTTATTTGTTATCTGGGCGATAATTCATTCAATTTATTAAATGGTAAAGGAGGAAAAATGAGAAAAATTTCCAATCGAAAGGGTAAAAAAATTGGAAAATTTTTAATTTTATGCGAAATTAAAGTGTCGGGAAAATTATAAAATTTCAGGGTTTTTCATTTTAAAATGTTTTTTCTTCTTGGCAACCCCCCCTTCCTTCGAAATTTTTTTCGGTTCAGTCCTGACACCACATGATAAAAACATAGTAAAACTCATAAAAATAGCAAAATGGGGGAAAGGGAAAGTTGAAGATACGAGTATTTTTGTCGATATTTTTTTTTCTTATCGATATTATCGATAAGTAAATATTGATATTTTTATATTCTTATTTTACATAAAATCACATTTTTATCAACAACCTCTTTCTCTGGAATGACTGTCTGGCTACGCTATTGATTGTAAGAGGCTCCCCTCCTCTTTTACGAAATTATAGATACGATGACGAATGAATTTGAAGAACGAACTTTGAATATGTTTGTATTGAGAAATATATGAAACATGGGTGACTGGGGACCCCTTCAGCATTTTTTTTTCCAATTTTCATGCCCCGGTTAGGATTCTATTTGTTCCGACTAAAACAATCCTAGATACAAGCCTCTTGAATTTAGAATATTTTTCTTGATTTTCGTGATTTTATTAAACCAATTTGAGGATAATTTGTATACTCAATATTCATTTAAATTTTTTTTTTTTAATTACGCAATGTTTAGATGATTTTAATTACTTTTAATTGCATTTGCAAGATGTTCGTCGAGAATTTTTATAACATACAATACTTGAACTTTCACGAAACTTTCGACTTAACATCCAAAAACCTTTGAATTCATTTTTCGTAATGATCAAACGATCGAATACTCCTTTTTTTCAAAATTATTAATAACAAAGTAATAAAATTTTCCAACTCGTATAAATGTTTTTTTTTTTTTTTTTGAAAACACGCAAGTCCTTCTGAGAGGCCGAAAAAAAAGAACGCTCCCAGTTGGCTCGTAATTTCGCTCAAAATTTTCGTAATAAAAAGAAAATACGGTCGAATTTTGCAAATTTATTTCACTTTCGTACATATTAAATTACACCCAAGGAGCTGCGAAACCGCGAATACTTCGCCAAACCCTTTAGTCTCTTGTAAATCTACTCGTATTTGACCTTTTGAGGAAAGAAAAAAAACCTACCCGTATAGTAAAATTGGTACCTATGGCACAGTCGCGAGTCTAACGATGGTATACAAACATTTACAATGTATATTATAAAGCAACTAAAGCCAAGGGGGCAATTTATAACGCCATTAATGGAAAATGTACTCGTACTTCAGTATACATACCTACCTACTGTAGATAGTACGATGGTTCGGCAGCATTTTCGCGGCTTTTTCTTCATTCGAAAGAGTTCACGTTGTACGAGCTATACGTATAGAGAACGTGTGTCTCGTTTGAAACATCCATTAAGGTTATAAGCCTTCTTATTACGTATAAGGTCTCGCTGAGAGATGTTATTTATTACGGAGCCGAGCCCTGGTATTGGAAAATGTGTAGAAGTATAAATCAGGAAACTCGTCTGATGGAAAATCAATCATCTATTCGTATACGAGTACGTGGTATAGGTATAAGTAATAAAAGAGGCGTATTATATTTTAGAAAATACATATAACGTAAGAGTATTATAGGGTTACTGCTCAGTCCCTCATTTTCCCTCTCTGGGTTATGGGGCTTTACTGTCGTCGAAATTATTAATACACGAAACGTAGGTATGCTCGGGCTAATTTTTCAATCTGTTTTTAACGTATGCTGCCGAGGAAGGTAATCAAAAGAGGAAGGGAATGAGTTAGCTCGACGATGACAATTTTCAAATTGAATTTATCAACGTCGTCTTCGTCACGATACTCGTTGGATATTGCGTATGGCTCTCTTATACTGCGAAATCGTCCCCAATGGAGGATTTCCATATGAACGTAGAAATGTCCAACTTTTTTTATGGCTAGTGTTTTTTTTTCGGTGCCGTCGCGTTTTAAAAGGTTATAAAGAAAAAATACGAGCTTTTGTTGAATTTTACGCCGTAATAAATATACGAGAAATTGTAACGGGTACTGGAGATTTGAATTTTTCTCTTCCCCTCTTCAGCTCACAACTTGGCCCGACGTTCTCGTGCTCGTAGCTCTAATACCCAACGTGCTTTATTTTTTTCGCTTACTAAATAATACAAAAGAATATGAAATGCGAGCCTAATCCGGGACTATAGATGTATTAAGCTACTCTCTCGTCGAAATTTACATTATCGAAATGATTTTTTCCCTTTCTTTTACCCCGCTCCAACAAATATGTAAATGTTATTCCAGCAAGAAAATTTAATTAGCGGAAATTTTTTTACTCCGAGAGAGGCGCAGAGGGAAGGAAGTTGAAAAAAACGAATCATTTATTCGCGTATGGAAAAAGTTTACGTATAAAAAAAAAGAGAGGTAATCTTTTCCTTTGTGCTGCTTGTTTTTCATTACAGTTTTTTTACGCTCTTGCTTCCTTGGCCTGAGCGTATAAATCAACGTAGGTATATCGCTGACACAAAGGAAAATCCTTTGAAAATTCTGTTATTTATCAAAGATAAAAGGTATTACGGGCCATAACGAAGTGAAGGCATTATTTTCATTTTTATTTTTTCGAGATTGGAACCTTTGGCCGGATGCCACCGTGCATGCGAAATAAACATCTTTCATATGTGGCGCGCACACGCCGACAGAGTAAAAAAATCTACATTATAAGCATCGCCGAACATTTTTTCCGGACTGTTAGGAAAATCTCGACGAAGGTCGATGGAGTGGATTTTTTTTTGGTGTGCATACGGTGTGTGCCGGAGAAAAGAAGACAATATAGGGTATGTTTTAATTGGAAGGCGAACCTTGGCCGGAATAGGTGCCAAGTTTTGTCATAAAAAAAAGGTGTGGGGTGAGGAAGGTGACCGGATTTGTGTCAACTGGGTAGCAAAGATGTCGTGTGCAAAGTACGAAAGATTGAGTTCGGAGCCTTTTATCGAAGGGATTTTCTTCGATGGAAAATGTTATATGTAGTTGATAATTGAAATCAACTTGGTGGAAAAATGGTAACGGAATTTTTTCATTTCAGGATAGTTCCTGCGCGAAGCCAGTCCTGATAGTGATATCGGTGACAGGAATCAAAGTATGCAGTCCAGATGGAACGGTAAATATTTCATGTTATTTTGCTATGATTTTTTTTTTGTTAGTCGAATTTTCTCGTTCAGTCGTGCTAAATTGACAGAGTTATCAGAGGAAAATTTTCAGAGTTTTGCCCATTTGCAATATTGAAGGAGTTACATGATGTAAAAGAAATATCATTCGATTTGGAATTTGGAATTTAGCAAACACTATAACATCCTTGCAATTTTGGATGCTGTATCTTCAAATTAACGTAATGAATCGCAACTAACAAACCCAGTATAATATACGAATTGAAGGAAAATTGAGGAGGTCTGAAAAGTGGAAATACCACTCTTATGAACTTCAATTTTCGAATCCTTCAGCTGCAATAATGAAAATTTCAAATACTTAAACTTGAAAGTTTGGAAAAAATATCAAAATCATTATTTCCATGCTCCATTTGTTATTCAAAAAGTGTATCAAATCTTGATCAGTGGTTGTTATTTTTTACTGAGTTGATTCTAATCTGAATTAGATTTCTCATGATAGGAGTTTTTGATAAAAGTGCAAAAAAGAATGGTTTCAATATATATAGGGTGTCCTAGCCATCATGAAACGTGGGTTTTTTTGCTAAATTAAAAAAAAAGGGAGTATTTGCTTTCTTGGAGGTACACATACAGGGATGATCTACATGGAAAGTCGATGGTTTTGAAAATGAAAAAAAAAATGCTGCAAAAATCTCAAAAAATTGGCCTCCTAGAAAAAAACTAATCACAGTAGCAAAAAAAATGTCTTAGATCTACAATTTTGATGGATTTTCTGGCCAAACTAAGGGTCCTACGAGAAAATTGCTAAGAAATAAAATTGTTGAGCTTGAAACTTTATTTCTGCTGCAAGTGACTAGTTTTTTTCTAGGAGGCTACATTTTTGAGATTTTTTCAATCAAAGTTTTTTTTTAAAAAAAACTATCGATCTTCTATGCAAGATACCCTGTATGTTCAAGTAAATACTAACTTCGGTTAGTGTCATTACATTTTTTTTTAGAAAGTTGCCAAATTTTGAGCCAATTTCATTTTTATTTTTAAATTGTGGTTTCACAAATTGAGCTGGAATGCTGAAATTCCATGAATTAAAAGTACTCCCATCAAAGCACGACACAGTAATGGGAAAAATTCAGTTATCACTTATCACATTTCGTAGCTCATCTCAGAGATATTTTTTCGGTACCCTTGTTTTGCCCACGTACGCGATGTGCATTACGTTTATATAGGGGAAAAAAAATACTTCGGCGTCGATCAGTGGAAAAATTTCGCTAGCAAATCTTATCGCGCAAATCTACTCGGATGGCTTGTTCTCCGGCGAAATAATTCGATTTACGGAAAGACAACCGAGACATAAATCAATTTGACACAATGGCCCGGTGAGTGATAGCTTTGCCACGAATGGAATCAATTCCAGAGTTTAGAGAAAGCTCGCCAGAGACGAAGGGAAGGGATGTAGATACGTACAGTCGGGGTACACTTTACAGTATAAACACCCTTACGATGAGGCAAGACGCGGGGGTACGGTTGTGTTTGGGCAAAAATAAACAAAATTATCGAACGAGGAGCTAACCTAATCCATCAGCTGAAATTAACGACTATCTGAGAGTTAGCTTTTAGGTGTAAAATGATGGATAACCGAGACCGGAAGACGTATTTCTTGAGGGTATTGCTTTTTATCAACTGACTCCATTAAGCTTTGGTTGTAGCCAGATAAGGATGGTACCTTTACGAAGTAATCACGGTGAAAAATGTCGTATGCTAATTGAACCTTTATTACGAACGCCTTTTATATAGTCTCAAAATCTACCGACAACGTACTCGTAAACGGTAATGAAGGTCGTTATTGAGTAATTAGCATTCGCTTGATGGTATTTTAATTTCGTTCGATGCGGACAACCAATATGATGGAAAGGGATGAAATATTAAATTAATTGGACTTCGGTTACCCTTTGATGAATTGAAATTAAATTGCAGTTCGGTTTTCGACGAGGTGGTGTTTCATATTCAGAGGGGATCGGTTGTTTTGAGCTCGATGTTGACGGAAAAATATGCATCGTGGTTACTATAATTTGTACGAGTCTTTTTTCGAGGTAATTAGGCGATTAATCGTGCTTACGTGTTGAATGAGTTGCCTAATTTGTTTATTGATGAACTAAATCTCTTCCTGGGAGTATTTTGGAAGACTTTTATCCAACTTTGGTGTTTTATAAGTTGCATAAGTGGTTCACTTAGGAGATTTGTGCAATCTTTCTATTTATGTTATTGGTAGACTATTTTATATGTTCTACAGGGTGTTCTGGTCGCAGTGCACCTCCTTCAAACTAGAGATGCAGCTATCTAAACTACATAGGTGTATGTATGTTTGCCAACCCAGGGATTTTAAGGGGGCAAAGTTATGCACTAGTCCTTGTAGCCCGGTGATAATGTAGATAAACAACTTTTTTTTTGAAACTTTCTTGTAGAACTTCTCATGCTCTACAAAATGAGTTATATTCAAGTTCTGTCGAGCTCTAAAATTGAAAAAGCTACAATAACTTGAAAATTTGTGGGCTTCATAACGTCTTCAATTCTCAAGTTATGCAAAATTTTGTAAACCATTTTTTTGAGCTTTTTGAGCTTTACACAATGAGCTAATAATTTTTTGCCCAATTCCAAAATTAAAAACATGAGACACCATTTTGAAAAAATTTTGAAAAGAAAAAATTGAGTTTTGAGAAAATAATGTCATTTTTCATATTTTAAATGGCTGTAGCACCTTCAATTTTAGAGTTACGCTAAAAATTATTAGCTCATTTTGTAGAGCTCAAAAATCTCAAAAAATTACTGTAACAAAATTTTGCATAACTTGAAAATTGAAGGAGTTAAAAGCCTACAAATTTTCAAATCATTGTAGCTCCTTAAATTTTAGAGTTCGGCAAAACATGAATATAACTCATTTTGTAGAGCTTGAAAACTTTTACAAGACAGTTTCAAAAAAACGTTATAAGCGGAGTTACGACGGTTTGAAACATCTACCAGGATTCGTGCATAATTTTGCCCCTTCAAATTCTGTGGTTGGCAAACATGCATACACTTACGTACTTTGGGTAGCTGCATTTCTGGTTTGAAGGGGGTTCACTGCTACCGAAACACCCTATACAATGTGTCCTATTGCCCTATTCTTTACTTAAATAATTATGATGTGTTCAAAATTTTCGAATTGTCAGTGAGTAAATGAATTACCCTTTGTATTCTATTGTAAGATGAATTACATGAATACCTGGCATTTGTAGTGGAATGCCATATGGGTTGCATTTTATACCCCTTCTCAACAGATTGATACTCCGATTAGCTAGGCAACCAGTTTCACTTAGGTGCTGAATAATTTGCCTATCGTGTTCTTGTTCCATTTACATTCAAGTTTTTTTGTATGTAACAATTTTTACACGAGTGTCGAAAAAATTGCATTTCTTATGAATTATTATTTTAAGATTGTAAGATAGGCAACTCTTTAAGATCCATTCAAGTATGTTTGAATCGATCTAGATCTATTCAAAGGGATCAGTTTTTTCTTTATTAATCGAAGTATATTCAAATGTCATTAATTAATTTGAGCGGATTGATCAAATTATTTACGACGGAATCAGAACCATTGTTATCTAGTTGGATCTTGTGATGTAATTTTAATCAAACTTTATAAAATTTGAGCATGTTTCACATGAAAAACTCCATCTCGAGTTAAATACGTAAATAAGTTTAAAAATATATAATTCGACTACTTATTGAACCAATTTGATCAAATTATATCGAACCATTTTTACGTGGATAGCCAGTTGACTAATTTATTCAACCAAGAAAACGATGCCGTGATCGAGTTGTTGTAACATCCAAGCTGCCAAATTACGATAATAAAGGAGAAAAAAAAGCGAACTCGAACGTGCCTCCACATTACGGAATCATCCTCCCGGATACGAGACGATATCTCGACTCGACTCACGAGCTGCATGAAATGCTTCCATTAGAGGAGCACAGCGAAATACACCACGATGACGATGTCGCTGTCGGTATGTAGATGTATGTACTCTGTACACGACGACGATAAATGGAAATGGGATTTTTATTCCGTGTGTGAAACACGATCGCGCTCGCGACGCGCCTCGTTCGTCTTCAATTTCGAAACAATTAACGAAGAGGCGGAAAAATTGGTTCGCAGGGAAACGAGCTAATTTAAATATCGATAAGGAAGTTGACACGGTTGTAAGAGCGAAATGTCGCTCGTGTCTCGTCGCCCCCCGAAAAATGTTACACAACGGAAAAGCGATTTTCAATTTACGTGTTCGTGTTAATTTATTTCGGCTCACGATTTCGAGCTCCGACGACGATGCGATGTTGTGTTTGACGTCGCCGTCGTTAGCGTTGGCGAATTTCATTTCGTGACACGACCAAGTTTTTGATTTGTTTCGCAAAATTTTCCGCGTCCACGGTGACGCTTTTTTCTCCTTGTGTGAACTAAATCGTCCCCGAAGTCTAAACGAAGCACGTGCTGGGTGCAGAAATTGATATCTAGATTGGATCTTGTGATGATGATGAGGAGGCGCCTTTGGTAATGGAATTTTTTCCTTTCGAGTACCCCTTTTTATTTCTTTTGACGAATTTCAATGTTCGAAGTTCTTTTTTGCTCGGATTTTTTATTTCCACTCAAGAATACCTACTTGTATTCTTTTCTCAACTCTTTAATAGCGTCTAAGAATAAAAGTGACTGTGGATTTTGAAAATTTCAAAAAAGAGGAAGTTGAGCTGCCACTTTACGTAATGATTTACACTTTCATTGTTTAAAAATTCAATTTACTGGTGTAGAAATTTTTGCGACCACCATTGTAAGTGAGAAAAATTTTAATTTTGAATTTGACCTTCACGATCACTTCACAAATACAAATACATATAAGATTTCATACTAAGAAATTGATTTGCAATAATTATAGGGTGGGCTACGTGAGCTTCGATCCGGCTTAAGTCATCTTGTGACCAAATGTTGCTCCTATTGCTAATTTAGTCACTAATCAAGATACGAAATTCAGTGAAAATTATTAAAAATATTGTAAAAATGATAAAAAAATCATAAACATATGGGAAAACCTTGTGAAAATTACTAAAATTGTCATAAAAATTGGTAATAATATCGTTGAAGTGGTCAAAAAGATCTCAAATCAATGGCAAAAGCTGTAAAAAAAACGTTGAAATTTGCACAAAAATCATTATAAATATGATAAAAATGTCCAAAAAATTATGAAACTTGTCGAAAATGGTGTTGAAATTATCAAAATTCTCACGAAAAGGAGAAATAGCTATTTTCGTATCATGTGGTGAAAACGAGCGTTATTCAAACGAAGTTGTCAGTGCTGCCTTCGTCATAGTTTTCTCATGACGAAAGTGACTACTTTCGTCATGGGTAAATTACTTTCGTCATGAGTAAATTACTTTCGTCATGAGTAAGTTACTTTCGCCACATATTATGAATAAATGCCATTTTCGTTACACAAAACGAACGTGAAACATCGCATTTTCGGTGCAGTCATCTGAAAAAATATTGTAGAAACATGTCAAAAAAAGAACCATTAAATTCGTAGAAAATGCTACAAAAACATCTTAAATTTTCGTAAAAATCAGAAAAAACATTGTTCAAAAAGTTTAAAACATGAAAAGTATTAGAAATCTCATAAAAGGTTGGAAAATGTTGCTAAAAATCGTTAAAAATTTAGTAAAAATGATTGAAATGTACTAAAAAACGTTGCAATGTGAAAAAATTTGTAAAAATTATGAACATTTTGGAAAATGTGAAAATTCTAGCAATTTTAACAAGATTTTCGACATTTTTCATGATTTTTTGATCGTTTTTACACTACATATTTTTACTGATAGAGATAATGCTGACTTAGATTTGAAAAATTTCAGATATTACACTGACTTTCAGACATTTTGTCAAACTTTTTTGGAGTTGTAAAATTTTTAAAAACTGAAATAAATTTTTGGACTTGAAAAATTTCAACTTTATGGGCTTGAAAAATTTCAAGAAAGTTCAAATCAAACATTTTGTCATGCAGTTTTTTACATAACGCTGGCTTTTAGACATTTTGTCTTACTTTTTTGAATTTGGAAAAATTTTCAGATTTCTACCAACTTTTTGTACTTGGAATTGAATTTCAAAAATTTTTCAAAAAAATTCCATTACGAAATTCACTTATAAAAATCGGTTACGCTGACTTTTAAATATTTTGTCTGACTTTTTTGGACTTGAAAATTTTTCAGAATTCGAATGACTTTTTGACTTGGAAAATTTCAAGAAAATTTTAAACATTACAATTTTATGGACTTGAAAAATTCAAATAGCAAAAGCATATCGTATGTTTTATAGTTTCATGGGTAGTATGGAAATGGCGGGGACTTTTTTTGACAATTACTCAATCATATTTTAAATATCTAATTATGAAGATTTTAACAATTTTTTGCAATTCTTGGATTACTTTTATAATCCGAAATTTTCAAGTCCAAAAAGTCATTCATGGTATATCAAAATTTCGTGACTCAAAAATCCCCCCCCCCCCCGACATATTCATGTCAAACGAAAAAATTATGAAGAATTTAATATTTTCCATTTCTTTTTCTCTGAGTAAAATGATGAGGAACTTTTCAGCAATGGTGTCCAGACAGTCATTCAAAGGTATGTGTGTTGATGGGGGAAGGGGGTGAATTTCAGAGACGAAATATTAAATATCAACATCAAATTTCGCAGTACAAATTTTGATTTTAAGTAGCAGTTTTCTCATGTTGTGATGATTTTCAAGATTTACTTGCCAAATTTCTTCAAGTAGGTACCAAAAGGTTAATGGGAAAATATTTCATCCCTAATGAATCATGGAGGCAAGCGTAAACGTGTAATGCATTACCACATATTACACCGTACGCACCGGGGACCGCCAGTTCCGCCTTACATACCCAATTTGGCTCAAGGGTTTCCGACGATTACCAACCCTAGACTCTAGGTATGGTACACCGACGACGAATGAATCATATTTCTTTGCATTGTATTCCAGATAATGGAAAATTTACTTTTATTTCCTCTCAAGGTCAAGTTAATTCAACCCGAAAAAATCGATCCCCCTCTCATCGAATTAAACATTCGGTACGAAAAAAAAACTCCTAAGAAATCGATAATATATTCATCGTACTTGTCAAAAACACTCGATCTTTTCGACAAAACAGACTACCAAGCAATCGGTACTCTAAATAAACGACGAAATAATGACTATCCTTTATTCGACGAATCGAAAGAAAAGGGAAGGAAAGAGTGCACGGGCGTAGACTTGGTTGCAGTCGTCGAAACCGATGCCTCACCAGAGGAGAAATCATATACCGGGGCTATAAATCGAAAAAGAAAGACCACGTCACTTTGATAAATAGAAGGCTCAGTGATACCCCATTAGCGCGGAAACGGGCTTAAAATTTAATTACGTAGACATCTTTCATATGCACTCGATTCGCCCATTACATTATTCAACTCTCGTACGACAAAAAGGAGAAAAAATTCTCGGGCAAAAAAAATAACATTATAACCGCAGCATAGTTCCATTTCTTCGAGTACTAAATTTTACGCGACAACGAGTTATATGTACGAGTAACACGTTGAAGAAGGAAAGATAAGGAAGATAGTGAGGGTGAGGGTGAGGTGGAGGTGGATAAAATCCACGTAGTACTTTGGCGAGAAAGAACTTCTTCAAAGTGATAGCTAACTTTTCGCCTAGACGCAGACGGAACATTTCACCGTTATATTTCGCCGCCTTTTTAAACTATCGAAAAGCTTCTTGCGCCGGATAAGTTTGGTTTTGGAAAAGCTATTTGGAAAATTGTTTGTTCTCGTATCAATGCGACGATGGCGAGTTTTCGCAATAATACAAATGTCTGTGTCGGTCGGCAGGGCCGCAGTTGACTTCCTTCTATTCGTAGAGAGTTTTATGTCCAAAAACTTGAATAACCACGCCTCGGCCATTTCAGGACTTCTACGGTATCCATAGTATGGTCCTTCGCCCCCTTCTAGCTTCCGGTATTGGCGGCAGTACCGACGTAAGATGGGAGTTTTGGTCGTATTTTCTCATAACCTTTGAAAATTTGCGCAAAATGGTTCGTGCGACGATTCGAAATGACTCGTTTGCCAAAACTTCGCGATTGTTCATTTATAAATACGAGAAAACGTGTATCGTTTATGCGAAAGTTTAATATTTTAAAGAATTTTCCAAGTCCACAAATTTTTTTTCGTATTCGTCCTATTTTTTGCCATTTCATATAAAGCTGTTGAAAAATTTTAACAAATTCAATTCCTCGGTTGAAATGTCAACGTAGCAGCGTGAAATTTTTTCCAAGTCGAAATACAAAGAAAACCCATCATATAAATCTTTTTAGCGAGAAATTTCGGACATATATTTTAATAACATTTCCCCGAGAGCTGACAAAACACAGCAGTAGTGAAAAAAGCCAAGCCAAAAAAAGCTCTTCCTTTTCTCTCTTTCTACTACTCTCTCTTTTTCTCTAATCTAAGAAAGATATGATAAGTCTTAGTGCTGATGTTTTTTTTCGTTCTCTCTTCATCTATTAAAGTTCCCTTTTACATTTTATCATATGTTAGTTCGCGTGTTCCCTTAAAGCTACCTTTTCTGTCTCTCTCTGGTTTACTCGATCTATATTTTCTTCTTTTTTCGGTGCTACCTTTCGTTCTCGACCGTTTTCCATCTTGTTAGGAAATTTTTAGTCGCCGGAGAAAAAACACCAACGACGAACGGAAAATAGGGATCGTTATTTCGTTATTGTTGAAATTTTTGGCCAGAATATTTTTTTAGTTTAATGATTACGTGTCGTCGTGACGACCACTATCACCTGAGATTTTGTTCTTCTGTGTGCGATATTTGATATCTTCATTTTCACTATATTCAGGATATTTTTTTACTTTTCTTTATCGTGGTTTGTGTAAATGTAACCATAGTAACGTAAAACAGATCAACCATATAACCGAGTATACGATTTCTATACACGGTTCATTTTCTGCTAAAATCTTACGGTGATGTTGAGAAATACTGTACGAGTATATATCAGATCAGTCATAACCAATGTTGAACGAACTCCCCTCTTTTCTTGTTCACTAGACCCTTATCGTGTATAAAATGAAACGTACTCGTAGTTTCGTAAGGAAAAAAGGCCTTTCGCAATATCATCGTTCGTCGTTGCTTTTCAGAAGAAGAGCGAATCGACGTAGATGAGGTATTATTTTTTGCTGTTGTGATCTTATGTTCAGATTTGCGGTCCTATCATGATTTCGTTTGAATTCAATCTTGGTAAAAATAATATCTTGAGAATAAAAATATATTCCTAGCAGACGAAGCAGATTTTTCAAAAATTTTGGGAAAAGTTATTATACCTATAACTAAAATTATTTTAAAATGTCGCCCTCTGGTCCACAGACTTAAGATATTTCATCAATATTCAACATTTGGCTGATGTATCGACATCCACATATCTGAAGAATTTCATCGACATTGACCTATAGCCATTGAAAATCTCATAAAGAGTCGACTGTAGGAGGGCAAGACTTCCTATGAGTACGCACTCAACATATTTTGTGCTCCTCCTACCTGAGTACTCTACCAAACAAGATGAAACTTTTATGGTGTAATGAGGCAACCTTGAGGTACATAAATGTGTACTTGAGTTTGGCCTTCCACCTCCCCTCTCAACACAAATACGTAATTTAAAAAACCGTTGAATGCGCACTCATAGGACACCCCATTCCTTTAGGGTCCTTTTCGTGTTCACCTCTAAAAAAAAAACTTTCTGAATTATGAAGTTGAAAAAGTCAAAAATAAAAACCCCAAAAACATTGAATTTTTTTTCAAATTCAAATCTAAAAAAAAGGTCAAAAAATATTTTTCGTATATTCATTTTTTGTGATATTTCAAATGGTTTTTACAACATTTTGAACAATTTTGAAGAACTTTCAACTACTTTTACAGTATTTCAAACAAATTTTTTGACAGGTTCGACAATTTTTCAACGTTTTATGTGATTTGTTTGTTTAACTGAAACGATATTTTCTTCCTTTCAAACAATTTTGATGTATTTTTAACAATTTTTACAATATTTTTAGACACGATTTTTTGAGAGAGTTGATTTTTTTCAATGATTTAAATGATATTTTCAATTTTGAAACAACCTTTTTGGCGTTGTTACAAATTTTTTTTGACGAATCAAATAATATGTACCTATTTAAAATTTCGAACATTTTTTAATATTCTTAACTTTTTTTTTTGATATTTTAACCAGTTTTTATAACATTATACCTGTTATCGTTATAATGATATTTCAGACAAATTTATATAATTTCTAACAATTATTTTTCAAAATTTCATCATTTTACAAGTTTTTTAAAACACCAATTAGTTGTTTCATACTTCGATGGTGGTAGGTATAAAGGCAGAATTGAATAGGCAACTTATATGCTCGAGCTGTTCAACAGCTTGCCTATTTTCTAGACTAGGAGTAACATACTATACAAATATTTACGAAAGAAGAAGGCAGGAAATCTATTCGATGATCTTGGATTGATAGACAAAGACTACTTACGTATTTTTTACTCGCGATAGAAAATGAAGAAGGGGCAACCGTAAGAAATTTCCCATGAGCTGTGAACACCACCAGTGAAAAGTTTTCAAGATAGTGCGAAATAGATGGATTCAATCAACAACTACGTACAATATAAATTTTCGGTGCGTATAACGTCTCATCTAGGTATTTGCGACTTTTTCTCGTTCGGCTTCGTAAGTAATATCAAGAGAGAATGGCGTTGAAAAGCTGAGAGGTGGCAGGGTGAAGTGTAAAATGAAAAACTTGCTTTTTGTCTACTCGTATTAAAGGTATATAGGATGGCGATGTGACGTTCGGTTTACTAAAGTACGAAACTAGGTCATTTTTCCATTCTGCTTTGTATTACCGGTATACTTGGGAAATTAGACGATGAAAAACGGAAAAATAATGAAAAAGTAAACGAAAAAGAAAAGGCAAAGGAAAAAATAAGTACAAGAAGACAACATCGAAACATCGTTCGTTTCGATAATACACACGGTATTACAAAACGATACGCTCGCCGGCGCTCGACGGATGAAAAAAAGAACAATTTTGATTTAATATTCGCGAAAATTACACAAAATAAAGCTCGACTGTTCAACGTTTAATCACGACCGACTACGAGGACGAGACTTGTTCAGAGAAAAGGAGTAGATGTGTTGGTAAAGTGCGAGCAAGGGAAAGACGAATGAAAAAGAAACGTATTACGAGGAGCAGGAAATGAGAAAGAAAACGACGATAAAATTAAAAGTCGCTCTTTCGAGTCGATATAAGAAAATAAAATAGTTCTTTTTTTTTTATCTTGTACGAATATTATTTCAAGTCTGTATTGAAATGTTGACAGAAGCAAGTAAGAGGGGTTTCAAAGCAAGGGATACGTGTGTAATGAAAAACTACCAGTTCCTGCAATCTTTGTGTATGCGACCACAACGTCGTGCCATTTTTTATTTTTAAAAAAAAGGAGTTACCTAATACCCATTTCATTTTATCTGCATCGCTGATATTGCTATGGATTGGTAGAATTTTCGATGAAAAAATTCATCTGTAGTAAGATTCTGTGCTTTGCACGAAGTTTAAAATTTCGTCGATGAAATTCTACAAATAGGTAGGTAGGCTTAGAACCTACCTAATTTAATTATTCAATCTCCAAGACAAGCATTTGCCTGTCTCTGAGCGTACGATTGTGGAAGTATTTTCGTTTATCTTAAATAAATACGTAATAAATTTCGATAGTCGAGGTTGCTACGAAGTATTCGTGAAGAGGAGAAAGGGCATACAGTTTTTATAGTATTTGGGTTGATGTCTTCTCCCTCGTGTCCTGTCCGTTTCGACGTACCTACGTATTTTTCGATTTATTGTATACCGGGCGAAGCAGACAAACACATCGTGCACGAGAGATGGACTGGCTTTATTTTTTTTTCGGTAAAAGCTTTCAAATAAATTTCCCTTTCATTCGTTTTCACACCAAGTAGTTTTTCTCTTTTCAATAATAATCGTCTGCGCGAATGTGTGATCTTTTATTTTCATTTCTTTTTATAAGATTGCGATCGAAGAGGCGAGGCGAACTATGTTCAACAGGAGCTATACTTCAGCTTGTGTAGGGCACGTGATTGAAGGGAATAAATATTTTTCAATTTCTCAAATTGGCTGAGCCAGCGGTGGCGAAAATTTCGACGCATCATTTGTACCGAAAGAAACGATTAATCAGCCGAGAAAGTAATTCCGCGGCTTGGCAATTTTCGCCGACCAAATTGGAGCAATTTTTTCGCTCGAGTGGTTCGATTCTCGAGACCCAGATAATTTTTTAATTATAATTTTTAATTTGCAGAGAGTTCGTGTATTTCGACTCGCGGTAATAATTTTTTTTATTTGCGAAATTTTCGAATAGAAATTTATTTAACGTTGGGGTATTTATTCAAGTTGAGGAATTAGTTTTTTCTCTGCTGTTTTCCTTGCTATAGGTACTGAAAGTTGAAAAATTTTTAGCACAGAATATCGCTGTTTTTGTAAGTTTGGGATTTTGAAAGGCGAATGAAGGTCTTGGAGTGGGAATTATGGTACCTACAACAAATGTTTTCAATTTTGAGATAGTTAATGTAAGTTAGGGAAATCAGTGGGTTTTTCTTAAATCAAATCAAAAGGCAATGTTTTCTTGTTTTTTAAATCCTTAATTGTATTCAATGTTGAATGTGAAATATTCAGGGTGACATGTTTTCGACCCCTGATTTTTAGACATTTTGTCAGATTTTTTTGGACTTGGAAAATTTTTCAGATTTACATTGACTTTTTGGACTTTGAAAATTTTTAAGCTTTTAGGCATTTTGTCAGACAATCACTTTAGACTTTTAGGACTTTGAAAATATTATTAGAAATTAGGGTAACTTTCCGACATTTTGTCAGGCACATTTATCGGACTAGGAAAGTTTCAAAAATTGACTTTATGGCATTTTGTCAAACTTTTTTGGACTTGGAAAAAATTTAAGATTTCTACTTTTTTTGTGGCGTTGGAAAATTTCAGAGTTGTCAGACAAACACTTCAGACTTTTTTAGATTAACCAAACTTAGAATTCACTCTAATTAGATATTTTGTCAGACTTTTTTGGGCTTGGAAAATTTTAGAAATGGCTTTTAGACATTTTGTCAGGCTTAAACAATTTTTTTGACAATTCTAAAAATTTTATTTTGTTTTTTACGAAAATTTCAATGAAAATGTAACATTTTTCCAAGTTTGAAAAATGTTTCATCATATTTTACACAATTAAGTAAGTAGATATATTGAATTTACATCAAATTTTATGTAATTTTCAACAAACCATTTGATGTTTTCTGCCATTTTTTCAATTTTTATCAACTTTATGTGATGTTTACCTAACGATTTTTATGGAAATTTTAAACAATTTCGATGACATTCTGAGAACTTTTACGATATTTTGCACAATTATAATCACAAATTGACGACGTTTTGAGAAGTTTTCACAATATTTCAAGAACTTTCACGATGTTTTATAGGAAAAATTAAACTTTTTGAAATTAGTACGATGACATAAGTAATCAGAAGGTCAAAAAAGAAGTTAATCACAAAAACATTGATTCAAGAAACCTTCATCCATTTCCTTTTTTGAAAAATGAACAAATAAAATTGAATGAACCAAAGTGAAGCGAGGAGGAAATTTTTTCAAAAAAAATGTCCGAGAGTCAAAAATGACTTACCTACTTCTCTTGTTGATTGAGCAGAAAAAACATTATATCAACACCTTTAAGAATTGAAATTTAAACTTCAATTTTAATAAATATTTGATCCAGACCCTAGGAATCTTCTAATTTCCACATGTGAATTTATTTTTGGAAATTAAACGTTGGAAATTTTTTTCAAAATGCAGGCATGGGAGGGGGTAGAAATCATCGGTTTGTTATTGTAGGGTAGGGGGGAAAAATGCAAATTTAGTGTTTTTTGGTTTTAAAAATTTGTTAGACACCATGATTGTTTCTGGCTTTCTACTGGTTATAGAATAGTATGCGTTTTGCAAATACTCTCCCCCTTGAAATCTTTCTTTGAAATTTGTGAAAATTTCATTGTCGAAAGGTAGAACAGTTCATTCTGATTTTTTTCTGCTCGTGAATTCGTAAAGAATTACTGCTGTAATTGCAATACACTGAGACTTTTTTTCCTCGAAATCATCTTTTGTAAAAAATTAATAGAAGTTAATCATGTACCTAAAATATTTTAATGTTTAAGTTTTTTTCTTTCACAATCTGTATTCAAAATTTTCAACTTCAAATTTGATATTTTCAAGTTATTATAATGTAAAAGTGCTTTCTCTTTTCATCATAGTCTTCAACTTTAAATGATACATGGATAACTTATCCAATTCCAAGGTATCGTCATTTGGTTCTGTTCCCAGCATATCATCGCGGTATGTTTTTACTACGATTACGAAATAGATTAAATTGGCTGAAAACGAAATTTTCATATCAGTTTTATATTTCTGGTTCGATTTTGTCTTCAACGTGAGAAGTTTTTTGTATAAAGCGAGTTTAGTTTTAAATAATGAATGAAATTGAAAACTCACCAATTACGAATAAATACCACAAAGCGATCAATATCACATTTCTAATGAGTGACGTATTCAAATATATCAGGAAACATACTTTTCGTAAAGTGTGATTGAAAATATCATTATAGAGTGATGGTCGCGTTATTAGGATTATCACACAGCAGATTTCAAAACACAAGTAGTAATGTAGATAGTATAAAAATCCGCTCAAAAATGAAGGTTTTTCCTGTGAACAAGAATAGAGAAAGCATTTATTATTAATTTTTTATAGTTGATCCAAATTTCAATGAATTTTTGAGATAATTTGCGTATTTACGAAATGGTCTAGATACCAGCCTTTTTTATGGCCCATAATCCGAGAACTGTTGTTACAATTCCAATAAAACTCCATAATATGTAATAACCGTAATAATATTCAAAATAAGGGTCCTCTGAAACAAATACAATAATCGAATGGCTTATTAAAAATGATTGCTTATGCAACTACATTACATGTGAGTGATTTATCTCGTGTGAGTTTTTTTTATGACACGTGAAGACGTGTAGAGTAGAATAATTTTTAGAAATTTTATGGTGTGAGGTGGGTTATTGAAAATCCTAGCCCAGAAGTTGATTAAAAGTGAAGTTTGTGGGTCAAAAATGGTTCTACTCATTTATCGATCGTATTGATTTTCCAAATTCCCCCTCCCCTTCCTTCGAGTGAAATGTTTGTTTTCTAGTCACCTGTGAAGAAAAACAGTTTCATAGTGTAGGTTTGAAATTGGAACCTAGTGTGAATTTATAAAATTCAGATCTTTGAAATGTATTGAAACCTCTTTGGCGAATTCTAACTCTATGCGTCTTTTACTGCGTACAAAAATTATTCTAACCTATATTTCGAATGTAAAATATAATTGCTGTAACTGAATAGAGAAACCAAGCGCAGTCGATAACCTGAAAAAAAAGAAAAAAATAGATAAATGTGTGTACCCTATCCTTCAGGTAGGTCAATTTGAAAAATTCATGAAAATAATTTGAAAATTCGCACAAAAATAAACAAAGATCATTGAAACCAAACTTGAAGGAAAAACAACTAATTGAACATTTTAAAAACTTAAAATTTTACATGAAGGTTCGATTCAAATTGGCGATCGAATACGTGTAAATTTACATTTTTTGAAAAAACATCCGTTAGTTTTTTTCTTTATATTTTAAATTTTTGACACATTGCAGTTTGAATGAAAAGGAAAAAATGTCAATTGTTTTTTTTTTCTAGAAATAGGCAAATCGCATGCACAATGATTTTATCCTATTCTTAATTGGGAGGTTTGTAAATTTCACTTCTTTATTTATTTGAAAATTGTCACTAAATGAATTTCTGTTTCGATAAATTTTACTAAAATGAACAAATAATAATTACCAATTCAGTCCATAGTAAAAATTGGGTAGAAAATCGTAATGTACATCCGCAACAAAACACCATCATTCCATAAACTAATCACTAATTACAAACGTAAGTTACGTGTACACTTTTGGAGTAAAACTAAAGAAACTTTGAAACAATCCAAGTATAAACCGGATCGCTTATGTTTGTTTGGTTAATTCATTCGTCATAACAGAACCATTTCTTTTGTTTTTCGGCATAGGGAGCGGTACTTACTTTACCAATGTTTCCTGACTTCAAGTACTGCTTGCTAAAATTGACGTAAATACGGACAATTTATGTGGCAAAAACGAAATTACGCGAATGTACTCGTATTACTTATGTGGGTGAGACGACGTGAAGTATAAAACGTATGTAATATCGACGAGTACCAGAATACTCATATATTTCATTAAAAATGAACTTGACGTGCGAGAAAACACACACATAACACGATTTTATTAATTATTCCCGAGCTGTGATTAAAAATAACAAAAAAAGTAATGAGAGGGGAAGGCAAGTATATTGAATATATAATTAGGTGAAGGCACGAGGTCGTACTGTATTAGGTAGTGGAATAAAACCGTCTAGGCGAATTTGCATACTGCATTGTAGTGTTGCAGGTGATTAAACGGATATTCGCCAGGTGCACGGAGAGAATTTAATTTTGGTAATGGTGTTGAAACGTTGAAATATTATGAAAATTTTTCAAAATGCGAAAAAAATTTCGAATTGAATTGAAAATTGTTGGAAGTTACGTAAAAATTGATAAAATATCATTAAAATAGTGAAAAAGGGTCTCAGGAAATATTCATGCGAAGGAAATTGATCAGTTTTCATGAAAATCGTTCCAAATAATATATAAGTAGTTGAAAGGGTTGATAAAATTACTTAAAATATTGAAAATGTGATGAAAATGGTAGTTTTTTCAAAAAAAATCGTTGAAAATGAAGTAAAAAGTCACCGTCATTTCCATACTACCCACGAAACTATGAAACATAGGATATGCTTTTGCAGATTGAAAATTTTTCACAGTCCAAAAAAGTCTGACATTATGTCTAAAAGTCAGCGTGACGAAATTTCGTGACGGAATTTT
>FIZU01062506.1:0-10870 GCA_900064475.1 Pseudococcus longispinus
GGGGGGGGGACCCCCAAAAAAAAAAAAAAAAAAAAAACCAACCCGAAAACCCCCGATTGTTACGTCGAACCCGGAACAGAACAAACCTCGAAACCCGTTTCTTCCGAACCCGAAACCCGAACCTTGAACCCAAACCCGATTCTTCCGAACCCGAACCCGGAACATATGGGTTCGGACCACCATCCCTGTCCGATGGTGGAAGTGGTTGGTAAAATTTATGAGAAAAACTCAAGAAGCTAGTAATGTCAATTTTGACAAGTATTTCCACCTTTGATGGAGGCCCCAGCCCCACCCCCAACACCAGCACCACAGATTAATAAGTTACTACATAATAATATAATAAATGATCCACCCTAATATTATATTTCAAAAAGTGAAAGTCTCGCTTAATTTCGTTGAAAAAGAACTGGTTTCGTGCTAGTTCTGGAGCTAATTCAAAGATCGCGGTTTCGTAGCAGCATTTTTAGGATGGAAAGGGGGAAAACAAATACTTATTGCACATGCGTACTTTACAACGCCCTCTATCACAAAACTGTGTAATTTGATTTTTTTTAGGATTGGCTAAACGCAAGGCGAGACTTTTTTCTATAAAAAAACGAAATATCTATTATATGGGTTAATCTATGCCATCACCCACGCCCCCCCACCCCATGTCATCCTAGGTCTTATGGAAGTTGAAAAAAAAGTGAAAACAATAAATAAAAGTTTGATAAATTTTCAAATTGTGTTTATCCCTTCAATTTCAAAGATAGGCAATCTGTCGTAATAAGAATTTTTAATCGTCCACTCGAACACTGCCTGGTATGATCATCTTTGAATGATTCAAACATTCTTTAATCTGTAATTCTCGAATACCTCAAAACTTATGATTTTCATTATTATTTTAAAAATGGTATTGTGCTCCTTCAATTTACGGGATAGATCACCAATCATAATGAGATTTTTTGTTGTACTCAGCGAGTACTAACCTCTGTTGAAATATTAACCACAATTCACCGGATGCCTTGCATATGGGCCACCATTTTTAATAATCAAAATCTCAGGGTTTTTGAACAAATGGGAAAAGGAGTCAACTGGTTTCTTTTATTTTTTGCAAGTACTCATTTCAAATTGACTTAGGGAGGTGAAATTTCAAAAATATGATTGGTATGGATTCGAATATGTATTCGTATATGATCAGTTTGATTTAAGCAAAAGAAATCAACAGTTTAAACTGATTCCAACATTCTTTACGAAGCTGGAATTCCAAAAACCATTTTTTTTTTTCAATTTTTTGCACGAAAATTTTAAAAAGTGTAATGTTAGATAATTAACCATTTGTTGTACTTGTATCTAGGTACTATTTTTAAATTAATTTTATCAAAACTAATTCGATCATTACATATACCTACAGAGAAAATATGTTAGTTGAATTGTACAGGAAATAAAATGTATGCCCTAGATGTAGGAACAGTATGTTTCTTAGTTCAAACGCTCATTCTCCATTATACGAACACACACTGTAACCAGTTCATGTAACGTTTATGCGTCTATACGTGTGCTTTATTGCAATATTCGCCAACATATTGCGAGTACAGTAATTTAAATAACTTTCCAATTCGCTGATTAAACGTAAGCATCAATTTTTGATACGAGAACGTAAACAATAATTATGTATGAATATAATGCTACAGTGATTCGTTCGAATAAATTTTCAATCATGCACAAGTAATGACTTGATGAGGTATCAACTTACAAAATTTATAAAAGAAAAAATTTCTAAGTAAAGAATAGGTACAGTTTTGCCAGTTAATATACCAGGGATTAAAATTGTGAAATATTTTTACGTTTTGATAGGCACCCACTTTTTTGGGTACAGGGTATCAAATTTCATTTCAACCAATTTCGGAATTCACGTAGGTATGTGTATTTTAAACTTTATCCCATTACCAAAACTGTAACAAGGACTTTTTTAAATGAACATAGCGCAATGAGGTTAAATTTATGTAGGTACTACATAAGTAGTCGTAGTAAGAAAGTACCTACAACTATTTCGTGACGTTTTCCAAAACGATACAACCGTGAATCAGGTGTTTAATATTCATCCCGGGTACTTCAAACGAAAAAAAGAAGCAATTAAGACAATTTCTATTAAACGTACAATTTGCGTTAAAGAATAATCTTAGGTACACTTGGAAAAATTCCAGATTTCGAATACCCAGACCTATCTAATCAACGAGGTGTATGACACTGCGAAGAATTTTTCCTTCGTTTTCATGGTTTCGAGTCGAAATTACCTACGACTATTTTCTAAACAAAGATCATCGGAACATCGTTCCAAAAGTACTTATACCTACACACATTCGTTATGCGAAAATTATACCATAATTATTGAAACGGTTCACACACGGATAATTTAATTGAAAAACTATCTTTGCGAATTTCCTAAACGAGTAACTATCGATTAAAAATTTATTACGAGTATTACTTTTCCAACAAATCGTCAAGCTTACAGTTTTTCCATTTTAGGTAAGTGTCGAATAATACAGCCAACCGATTGGTCCGTTGCTACGAATGTTTTAAACACTGTTCAACAGAACGGAACAATCGTCTAAGCTTAGACATTACATTGTGGGCGGTAATGCAGGAATTATTTTAGAATATAAACTTTGTAATGAAGGTTATTCGCTCGCAAACTCTGCTCGTATAATTACGGTTTTGTTTTGTTTCTTTTTCAACTTCTGCGAATATACGTCTGTTCTCTGTTGGCATAAATCGTAAATTTGTCGTACATCGGCCATGCATTCTAGGTTGATGATATTCTGCCATTAAAATTTTGCGAGATTATCACAATTGCGTTTTAGCTCGTTTACTCGTATGAAAATAAGCTTGGAATGAAGGGCGTATCTATCAACTACGTTCAAATAACGTTTTATCAAAATTAATTTATACCTGAATGGGACTCCGAGAAGCTAAATTGTGTCAAATGAGGAAAAATTTGTAAAAATCTTTAAATAGGTACCTATAAGAAGGACGAAGGTAAGTTAATAGGTACCTAAAGTATATTAAACAAACTAAAGCAAAGCATTATACCCATAAAAGGCAATCAATAGGTAATTACCTACCTAATGGAAATGACAGAGTTTATTCTAAAGTGCACTTCAAAATTAATTTGCGCAGTTTAAAAAATTCAATACTAATTAATTTCATTAAAAAACAATAACAATGAGATAGTCAATCATTTATCAACTTTTTTTATTTCTAGTACCTACCTAATAAGTAAAAACAGAACAAAAAATGAAAATAAAACAGAAATTTCGAAACAATGCGCCACTACTTATTTTTTATCATTATTTTGATCAAAAAGTTACAAAAATGCTACTATTTGAAGTTCAAAGTTGAAAAAATTACAAATTTAAATTCAAAACTCGCAATATAATTCATAGTTACTGATTAGGGTAACCAAATATGTATTAATTTGTCTGAAATATATATTTTTAAAATCTTGAACCACGTGCAATTTTTTCGAATACTGCACCCCGATGTAAATAAAATAGCATTTTGAGCAAAAATGAAAAACAAGACATTTTATTTATTTTTTATCAGACAAAATTATGAAAAATTGGTGACAAATATTCAACAAAATTTTAAAATAGGTAATGTTTTTAAAAAAATTTGGAAAAATGCACAAAATTAAAAAAAAAGTTTATAAAATTCAAAAAGTTCTTTAAAAAAATTTCAAAATATTCATTTTGGATAAAACTATGAAGTTGAAAAAAAAATTCAAGAAAATCTAACAAAATCTCAGGAAAAAATTTAAAACAAAATCTTAAAAATACTTCTCGTAAGGAAAACTTTGAAAATATATATTTTTTACTTTTAAAAAAATTTAAGAAATCATTTCGAAAAAATTGCTTTTGAAAAAAATCGAAAAAATCGCACAAAATTCAAAAAATTACTCTTTATAATAATATTGAAAAAATATTTTTTTCGAAAATAAAATTCAAAGAAATTACTTTTGCACAGAATAATGAAAAAATGAGATGGTTTAATTTTTTTTTTGCTCGAAATTCATCTGTGGAAATGATTATGGTTTTTTCAAATTTCATCAATTTCACTAGGGTGATGTGATTTGTCGAAAAATATTGTAACTTTTGCGCTTTAACCAGCTACCAAATATGAAATATGTGAAAAAATACGTTTGGTTACCCTAGTCATGATTTTTGACTTGAAATTTGAAAACATTTTTTCTAAAATCATTGAATATTTTGATTTGATTTAAAATCACAAAAATGGTAGACCTAGGTAACATTTAGATTTCGAAGTTGAAAAGGGTGAAATTTGGATCAATGTCAAAAGAGAATCATGATTTTTGACAAACACTCTTGATCATTATTGTATTCAATAAATTACACAAAGCCATTATCTTAATCACAAAATTGAAAAAATTCGGAAATTTGAAATCAAAACTCAGAATTTAGTCACAATTTTTGACTTGAAAATTATTTGTCTAAAATCACAAAAATGGCAAAAAATTGATTTCAAAATTTACAAAAGCAAAATTTTGAATCAAAAGTCAAAATATGAAAATAATTATGAATTTTAACCAAAAAAGTCCTAAATTTGATTCGAAAGACGTGCATGTTTTTCGAAAAGGTTCCACTTTTGAAGTATTGAGTTAAGACCACTGACCACCTGTTAATATTAGATGAAATTTCTGGTTGATTGAGACCTCTCTGAGCCTTCTAAGTACAAAATTCGATGTGGTTGTTCGCTTTCGAAGTTGAAATTTCAAAAAACAAAATTTTGAAAGAAACGCATTCAAAATTTTAAAAGTTTTTAAGGACTAAAGTTGAAGAAAATTGATTTTTCTACGAATTTGGTTCTCATAAACTTTCGTTTAAAGTACATGGTTGTTATAATATTAGAGCTCGAAAGTTTCTTTGGATTTTTTTTAAATGGAGACATTTTTTTTCGTTATTTTAGATCATTTTTATGCATCTCCGATCAAAATAAAGTTCACTAATTACATATCAAAGAGCAGGGTTCACTCTATTAGAAACTATGAAAATCCCTAATTCGACATTTTTGACCAAACTTTCGAAAAATCGCCACATCTCTCAAACTAATACTTCAAAAGTGGAACCTTTTTAGAAAAACATACACACTTGTTATTAAAAATTCATTTGATTTTAAAATCTTGGAAATCCTATAGTTTGAAATTGAAAGCAAGAAATTATTCGAAATTTTTGAATTGTGACCCAGAAATATATCTTCGAAAAAATTATGATTTCGAATGAAAAGTCTCACGATATCTGAAAATTACTTTCAAAATCATTATTTAATTTCTAATTTAATAAAAATTCATGATTACGATAGATAGACTCAAAGAAAACTCGAAAAACTTATTATTCGGAATAAAAATTGATTTTTAAAATATCACAGATAACTCAAATTCAAAATGTCTGCATTCCAAAAAAGGTTCCCATGAAAATTAATGTGGAGGGGGGGGGGGGATTAGATAGCAGACGGAGTTTAATATGTTAGGGAAAAAATCATAATGGAGCTGTGTTTGACAACTTCAAATTTTTCTTGAGGATAGGCTCTGTTGAATAAAACAAAGACAATAAGTTTGAGAATGGGTTTTGAACTTTTATATATACAAAATACAAATGCATCTATATATCCAGCCAAAGATACTTGCAGGAGGTATGCTTTCAAATTTTAGTACTTATACCTACTAACTAATGATGAAAATAACGAAGATGTGTTAGAATTTTTAAGAATAACAAAATATACCTACCACACGAATTACCTACTTTGTCAAGCCAAAATATCCATTTTATACATGGTGTTAAAAGCACTTTCTACTTTCCAGTTGGTGAACAATTTAATAAACCACCTAATTATAAATGATTGCAATTACTTACTCTTTTCATAAATGTTATAGTTATATAAATAAATAATAACTAAAATGAATCAAATAGACAACATTGATAAGAGTTTTTTTTTCAACAAAAGTACCGATATCTACTCGAATATAATATAAAAGAATATTACATCGATTCACGAAGAATGCAATTAATGTGATAGGGCACATTCAGTATGAAACGATAAATATGGGGAAAATAGATATAGGTAGGTACCTATACAACTGCATCAAATAAAAAATCGGTTGTATAACTGAAATACCTACATACTCAAACTAAAACCGGAATGAGGGCGGGGGGAGGGGAGAATCACCCTCCAGGGTAAAAAAAGTATTTTGATGCATTAAGGTTTGAATTATTGAAAAACTTATAGAAGTGCTCGATCTCTTTTCTTAGAAAATCTGGGAAATTTTTCATTTGGAGTGAGAAAAATTGTGGAAAATTGCATGAATGGAGTCGAAAAAATTTCACCAGTCAAAACTTGCCCCTCCCTCCTCGAAGCTAATTTTTATTTCGTGCCTGAATGTGGGTGAAAATTGGTCGAAAATATGCAATGATGAATAACCTATATCATCCTCCAAGAGAAAATCTGAAAATCGACCCTTCCAAATCTCATACTCATTCAAGCCTATATGTATTTACAAAACAATAATGTAGGTAAATAAAGTTGTACGAGTAGGTAAGTAGACTTACCACCTGTAGATCAACATTATCACGTTATTTAATTTCGAACAACCTTGAAGATCACATTGAAAAATTCGCGAATGTAATCCAAGCAGAACAGAGGAATGAAAAGATACCTACTTAGTACCCACCTTCTAGTTGATAAGACTGCTCATATCTTCAGCAACTCAACTTGGCAGGTTTAAATGAGATATGAGAAGTCAAACCTTCACAAGAATCCAAATTTTTTTGAAATTTTCATCCATTCTTTGCTTTTTTAAAAATTTTAATAAAATCAGTTTTTTTACCTAGTTTTTGCTAATTCTTATTTAGCTATATGCATTTTGACACATCCATTTGAAAAAAAAAAAATATGAAAACGAGAACGATAATTTTTGTTATCAATTTGAACTTGTATACTCGTTGAAAATAAAATTGTAAAATGAATTACCCAATCATAAGAGTAATAAACGAATTAATTGTTTTTTTGCCACAACATCAAGTTTGAGCACCAATCAACCTAATATTTGGCAACACTGAATACGGAAGTACGGATTGTAAATTACTTCACAGTTTTTTGTAAAAAGCAAAAACTACGATAATTTCGTTATTTTATTAATTCTCTGCAGTGGTTCTCAACATCGTATCAAATGAATTTTCACCTTTACTTATATCACCTGACTTGAAAACTGAATTTGCTGACATGACGATAAACCAAGTAAAATTTAAATTTACCAACGGATATTATTAATAGAAATTCGTTTCAATTTGAAATTTTAAAACTTAGATAGTTTATCATTTATATTAACGAATAAATTATACCACATTAAAAATTTGTTATGTCTCTCACCGTAATAGGTAGGTAAGTAATACTTGGGTAAAAAAATAAATGGATCGCGTCGTTATCATTGAATAGCTTCAAGCTTCCTGTTACAATATTTTTCAATAGCTGAAACCCGTTATGTAAAACATACTTAGTATTGAATATCTCTCTGTTTGAACTCATTTATTTTCTTATGTAATTGAACATTAAACTCTTCAACCATGCAAGTTTTATACAGTCGGAGATGAAACTATATCGGATAAATAGGTATCCAGATCTGCATTATATTAATAAAATCAAGATCAATAGATATCAAGATCAAATGAATCCATCGACTATTGGTAGGTATCTGAAGTATACTTACAATTACCTACCTATTAAATAAATTAATGGATCTTGGGGTTTGTGCTTTATCATTTTGTACGAGTGATAGTAGATTTTCTACAAGTGTTCTGGCCGAAGTTTAAGGACAAATTTGGAAAATTCACGATTTTCTCATGCCCTATCTATTCGACGAAAGTCACGAATGAATCATATTCTTCCTGACAATTAGCAGAAACCGATACCTTAATTACCTATAAAACGAAGTCAACCAGTCTGAAGAACATTTATGAAAATTACATAGTTAAAACTCCCAACATTCCAACTTATTAGAATGTTAGGTTAATCAATTTTTATCTGACATTTTTTATCATTAAAATGATATTTACCTATATCGAACCGTTCATTTATATTTTTTAAATATACACAAGTGGATTTTTTTCTTTCACATTTAAAATGAACTCGTGAATATCACACCGAGAATTCGGCTGACGTAATTTCACGAATCTATTACACTCATCCATTCTACACCAAAATTATAGAGGTGATGACTTCTCATTTCTCCTTAAATAAAATCATCTCGAACAGATAAAGAATCAGAGAACAATCGAACAAATTTTATTGAAAAATACCATAGCACAAAGAAAAACACAACTAAAAATGAACCTGTAAAATACAATTTGATGGACAGAAATGTCAACAAACGTGTTCTGAGTGTTGAAACATGAAACGAGAAATTCTCAAAATTAAGAAGAATTAAGCATTATAACGAACAAGAAAAAATAATTCATACTTCAAGGAAAACAAAATGTTCTACGATTCGACTCCATCAAAATCATATTTTACAGAGACATTAAATTAAATTCACTAGGAAATAAAAAAGATATGCATTAAGTTACATGTCATAAAATAATGAAATGCTTTTAAAAAAATCGTAAAAAGATTAATTTGTAACACTGTTAACTTTCATTCGCCATTCTGATTAAAGTCAATTTCTCATTCGTGAATTTTTTTTTCAATCTAAATCTATATTTCGAACGATTTCAATCGATGGTTGAAAAATTAATCGATAAATTTCACATAAAAGATTATAATACAAATGAGATTAAATAAATGCACGCTGAATTCAAATTTGGTAATTTCTCAATACGAGAAAAAAATAAAACAAAATTGCACATTAAAGAAATGAAGTAGAGATACCTTCTAAGAAAATTCATTCAGCTACATCATTTTTCTTTTTTATCGAGTAAATCAAACGTTGAGATACAAAATTAAGAAACATTGAAAACAGAACTAATAAATATTTGTATAATCAACTGAAAAAAAAAATCATTATCAAATAAAAGTCAAGCCTCAAAATAAAATATTAACGCAAAATTCTAACGGGTCACTATGAAATGTATTCACGCAAGACACCCATCATTTAGGATGTTGATTGTAAATAAATAATGAAAAGTCAACGACATGGTAAGATTGGACATACCTAGGTACTTTGATTATAAGAATCACTAAATTTTCACAATAAGTTACTACAATAACTTTCATTCGAATAAACATACCACATTGCTACGTTATTTTTTTCAAACCAGATTCTTCATTATAACTTTTAAAAAAATAAATAAAAGGATATCTACAAAAAAAATAAATCAAAGATGATTCATTATTAAAAACACAATCATAAAACAATCAGATATACAAAAGGAAATATTGAAGAATCGGTGGTCTTGCAGAAGAAATTGCGTCAGTAATTAATTCTCAACAAAATACTGCTCCATTGATAATCTAAATCACGAGTTGTACAAAAGATTGAAACAAACCTCATTTGGACGTACATGTGTACAATAAAAGGAACTCTGACCAAATATCTCTTCGTTAATAAATTCAAACTTCTACATTTCTATATAAATGCAACGGACTGCGCGATGCTTCTTCATCGGAATCATAATACCTCTGCTTAGGCGACAAGCCTTTCTGTAATCTTCTGACGGCTTCTTTGATTAAACCACCATCTCTTAATAAATCTTGCAACATTTCGTAAGGATCATCCGAACTATTGCTGGATTTAATTAGATTTATTTTATTAATAGTTCTATGCGCGCAGGACACATTGGCTTTTAAATAATCATTACACGAATTTTTTACACAGGTTTCACAACAATCACTTAAACTACGACTAGGATTCGAATATGGCGATGGTCGAACTATTCTCCTCTGATGCCTGGTTTTGAAACCCGACAGCCTCAGGTTTTCTTTAATTTCGGAAACTAGATTTTCGATATCTCTGGATAAAAAGTCTTGCGTTGTGTTATTTTCATTTTCGGGCAAGAAAAACATTTCTTCCCGACTAGGCATTATACATAAACACCGATATCCGCAATGTACTGAACACCGATTTCCGCGAATTACTGACACGAACTAAATGAAATAACAAGTGTCGGATTTTTCGATGGTAATGAACACTTGAACGGAAAATTGATATATAAGATTGGAAAATCTTATTAGAACAATATTTTAGACTATGTTCACAATCATAATAAACATAACAAAAACATAACACGGCTACACAGTACACACACAGACAATGAGAATACGAAAATACCAGCGGTAATGTAATGTGGAAGAGAAACAGTACACAGACACACGAAAGAATGGGTCAACCGCAGTTCCCAGGTCATAGAGAGAGGGGAATGTTTTTGTTTTGATCAGGCGACGCGTACTAATTTATACGCAGAAAGTAGTTCCTACAGAAATCGAATAAATCTGAAATTTTATCGTTTAAACGTGTACAAATTTTATATGGATATTTTTATGACGTCATTTTAATCAAAATTAATACAAAATATGCCATTTTTGTTGGATTTTAACAAAATGTAAACAAATGAAAACGATAAGAAAATGGTCGGTATAAAATACAAACACAAGGTTACCCCACCCAATACCGGTATGAAGGATGACGTCACACAACGTGACTAAACATAGGGCATTTCGAGTTTTGAGGAACAAGAATTTGGCTAAATTCCGCGGAAAGTTTGATTCGAATCAAATTTTCCGCGGAATTATATAGTAATGTTGTTTTTTTCAAATTATGCTGCGTTCTTGACACATTAATATAATACGTGAATTTGAATATTCAAATGAATTTTTGTGCTTATCA